>CAUYQG010227977.1:0-10932 GCA_963574415.1 Tarsius wallacei | reverse complement strand
TTTCTGATTTATTGTAGAGATGAGGTCTCACCGAGTTGCCCAGGCAGGTCTCAAATCCGCGGGCTCAGGCAATCCACTCACCTCAGCCTCCCAAGGCACGGGATTACAGGCTGAGCCACGAAGCCCAGCATGATTATGTTTTAAATACAGTGGTTAAGAACCTAAACTCTTGAGTGAGATTTTATGGATGTAAATTCTGCTTCCATCTTTTACTTCTTGTGTTACTTTGCCCTCAAGTTTACTTTTTTGCCTCAGTTTTTTTAACTGATACAATGGGAAGATTGATAGTTTGTATGATAGGTTATTTGTAAGTATGAGTTAAGCACTTAGAACCGTGGTTGGCAGATAGAAAACACTTCATAAGTGTTAATTGTTATTATTTTGTGTTTATCATTTATCAAGGTTATTCGTGTATTCATTTGTACCTCTAAAATACCATTTGCACCCCTGCTATGTTCTGCACACGATGGAGTTACAGTACATTCGGAGAAGTTGGCAAGAAAACAAGCACTCTCCAGTTAATTAGTAATATACTGTGGGGAATGAAGAGTGTCTACGCAGAACATGTAAAAGCCACCTATGCTGTGTGTGTATGTGCCTTTGGTGGGAGGGGGACTGGGAAGTGGGATTGGTCAGGCTGGTGATTGAGAGATCAAAGACTCAAATAAGGCCTTCTGGAAGAGATTTTATTTAGACTGAACGAAAAAGCATGGATAGGAATTAGGAGGGGGCAAGAGAAATAGAAGGAAGAGAGAATTTATGAACAAAGAAAATCTAGAGAAAGTACAGTGAAATGCAAGGTAAGGAAATAATTTTAGAGTGGTTGAACAAAAAGTAGAAGGTAGGAAGTGAAGAAGAATTAAGTTGAAAGCTACACAGGAATAGAATCAGATCATAGCAAGGCCCTATAAGCAATAATAATGTGTTGGGAGGAGAGACTGAAATGTCAGTTAATGGTTTTAAGAAAACAAGTTAAATGGTGCAATTTGTGTTTTGAAAATATTACATTGACTGTAACATGGACAACAGAATTAAGTTGGGTATGACTGGAGGTGGAGAGATCATTCAGAACACAGTTGTAGTTAAAGTGAGAAATGATGATATCCTGTACTAAGGAAGACTAAATAAAATTGCACAGAAGTAGATTCCAAGGATATTTAGGAGCTCACACAAGGAATTAGACAATGGATTAGATGTAGGGATGGGAATAGTTAGAGATGACTCCCAAGTTATTGGCTTGGAAAACTAGATAATGGGTGGTACCACCCAAAAAAACGTTTTGGGAAGGATGGAGATAATAATTTTACATTTATGTCTGCTTTGAGATGTCTAGGTGGAAATGTGAGGTAAGCAGTTGAATATGTGAGTCTGGAGTTTAGAGGAATGATTAAGGCTGGAGATTTAGAAATCATCTGTGTAGCGAGGGCAAATGAAGCTATGAGAAAAAGTGACACAAGCAAGGGAGAATGTGTAAATCTAAAGGAGAAAATAGCTTAGGATAGAGACAAGGGTTCTTAACTTTTTTCCCCATGGACCTATTTGTCAGTCTTTAAAGCCTATAGGTCCCTTTTCAGAATTATGTTTTCCAATTATATAGTTGTGTGTATATGTTAATGCGTATAATATATATACACATACGCACATATAACAATACATAGTCATATATATTTACTATATGCAATATAATAACACAATTATAGAAAAACAACTATCTTAATACCAAGTTATCAATATATTTGAAAACAAATTTGGTGTAAACAAATAGATTTGCTTTTTATTATCACATTAAATAACAAGACTTAGTGGGTTTAATAATCATCTTAATTTTAAAGAGGATAGTAATAACTCTTTGAGATGTCTTAATAATTATGATATGAAGTTATCTGATTTCTATTGGTGATAAAGTTATAGGTATTTTTCTTACTATGTTGATTTTGTGAAGGTAATGCTCACTTGCACATAGACTTTAAGAGGTTAGTGAAAATTTAAGATGTGATTTTTTTTCTCATGCAGATTACTATTCCCTGAACTCTATCCATGAGCTCTTGGTAGTTTGTGGACTCCAGATTTACAGCGAGTTAGAGTCAAGAAAAATGGTGACAGTTAAGGAATGTACAGAGTAAGAGGAGCTCAAAAGTTCCAAACAGGAGTTGTGAGAGAAGTAGGAGGAAAAAAAAAAAGGAGAATTTAGTCATGTAATGGAAAGCAAGAAAAAACAAGTGATTTAAGTCGAGGTAGTGAATTGCCAGTGTTAAGTGCCATAGTGGGGTCAAGTGAGATAAGGACTTAGATGTACCCTTCAGGTTTAGCAAGAAAGAGGTTCGTGTTTAACTTGACAAGAACAGTTTCAGTGATGATAGTAGGTGTGCTGTTGGTGGTGGTGATGGTGTTGAGCTAAATTCCAGTAGCTTAAAGAAAGATTGGTAGATAATAAAAGGTAGATGGCAAAAATAAAATGCTTTTCTGAGGCCAGGTGCAGTAACTCATGCCTGTAATTCCAGAGCTTTGGGAGGCCAAAGTGGGAGAATCGCTTGAGCCCAGAAGTTCAAGAACAGCCTGGGCACTTAGTGAGACTCTGTCTCTATAATAATAATAAAAATAATTAGCTGGGCATGGTGGCACTCATCTATAGTCCTAGATATTTAGGAGGCTGAGGTGAATCACTTGAGCCCAAGAGTGCGAAGCTGCAGTGAGTTATGGTCATGCCACTGTACTCCAGCCTGGATGACAAAGTGAGATCCTGTCTCTTAAATTTTTTTTTTCTAAAAAGGTGATGGTATAAAGGACAATACTTAGTGGAACCAGGGAATCAAAATTTTGACTGCTAAGATAGGTGAGAGTTGATCATACATGAATGCTTATAGGAAAGTGTCTGTAGTGTTAAAAGGAGTATTAACACATTGAGTAGTGTCTTTGAGAAAGGACAGGGAACGAGATAGACTAAATTAATTTTAAAATGCTTTCAACTTTTCCAAAGTAAAATGCTATCCAGAACAAGGAATGATGATAACTATTTAATGATTGAGAAGTCTGTGATACTACAGCCCTCGCTGGGTCAGTAGTATGCCTTGTCTAGCCCTTTTCCTGTGCTTAAGAGACAGGATCTCACTTTGTCATCTTCTCTGCCTTATTCTGCCTTGCTTAAGATACATTCCTTGAGAGTGAACTTAAGCCTCCGAAAATATTTTTTTTCTTGCATATTTCGGTACGACCTCTGTAAGTTTTGGTCTTTGATTATAGCACCACAGTCTGAAAATGCAATGCCTTACCCTGGAATTCATCTTTTTCTAACCTACTTACCAGCAGTTTTCTTCAACTTATAATATATTTTTCTCAATAGTGTTAAAGTTTTTTCTGTGTTAGATAAAAGTCCAGGTAAAAACGATTCATGGAGTATATAGGACTTCGTTTCCTTAATTCCTTAATTGTTTTGCAAGCATCAATAAATATAATTTTGAATATATTGGTATTTAAACATGTCTAGATAAATCTTACATTTTTACATACAGTCTAACATAGTCTAACACACAAAATCTATGAAATACATTAAATAAAGTGTTAGAAACACATTGAAGTACTGTTTACAGATATTGCACCTTGTGCTTCTTCATTATAAATTATCTATATTTTTGTCCTTAACATATACATTTAGCAAAACAATTATGAGCTCCTATAATGACAGTGAATGCAAATTTAACTTATCTGGATATAGGCCATATTCTCCCTGATTAAAACTGTAGACTCTGGAGGCAGTTTGCCTACATTTGAGTCCTGTCTGCATTATTGACTAGTTGTGAGATTTTGGTCAGGTTACTTAACTGCATTGTGACTCACTTTCCACATCTGTAAGTGGGAAAAATAATGGTAACTATTTCATAAAATTGGGAAGGTAAAATGAATCAATAGATGTACTTTTTAAAATGTTTTTATTTCATTAGCTTTAGGGGGTACAAATGAATTTGGTTACATTGTCTAGTGGTGAAGAAGTCTGAGATTAAAGTATACTCTCCATCTCTACCTGTGCACATTATACCTAATAGGCAATTTTTCATCCCTTGCCCCTTCCCACGCTTCCACTTCCGAGTCTCCAATGTCCATTATACCATTCTATATGCCTTTGTAGATCCTTAGTTTAGCTCACACTTACAAGTGAGAACATGTGGCATTTGGTTTTCCATTCATGTATTACTTCACTCAGGATAATGGTCTCAAATTCCATACACGTTATGGATTTAAAGTATCTTTTTATGGCTGAATAGTATTCCATGGTGTGAGTGTGTATGTGTGTGTGTGTGTGTGTGTGTGTGTGTGTGTGTGTGTGTGTCTGTGTGTGTGTGTGTGTGTGTATCACATTTTCATTATCCACTGACGAGATCATGGACATTTAAGTTGATTCCACAATACAGATGTAAGTTTAAAACAGTGCCTGGTACATAGTAAGTGCTTAGTAAACATTTGCTATTACAATAGACAAAAAATACTTCATTGTTTTATTAAATATGAGTCTGCTGGATGTAAACCACTGTGCTAACTGGGTGTTATGGGCTAAATGGTGGCTCCCCAAAAGATATGTCCACCTTACATCTTATATGATAAAAATGTGAATATTACATTGTATGGCAAAAGATTCAAGTCAAGGATTTTTAAAGAAAGAGATTATCCTGGATTATCCCCGTGGGCCCTAAATCCAATGATAAGAGTTCTCATAAGAGTGAGGCGGAGTAACATTAGGCTTAAGGAGAAAAGTCAGTGTAACCATGGGGGCTATGATAGGAGTGATGCAGACTCAAGTAAAGGAAAGCCTGGAGCCCCCAGAAGCTGGAAGAAGCCAAGAATGGATTCTCCTTGAGAGCCTTCTGGGGAAGCATAGGCCTGATGACGGCTTGATTTTGGACTTCTGATTTCAAAACTGGGAAGAAAATAA
Source organism: Tarsius wallacei (assembly GCA_963574415.1). Lineage (NCBI taxonomy): Eukaryota > Metazoa > Chordata > Mammalia > Primates > Tarsiidae > Tarsius > Tarsius wallacei. The sequence continues at coordinate 6,008 of CAUYQG010227977.1, read as the reverse complement.
ATATTCGTTGTTTTTAGCCATCATGTTTGTGGTAATTTGCAATGGCAGCCCTAGGAAACTAACATTCTGATACATGTTGCTTAGTGTACTTGTATTTGTTTGGCTAGCCTTTTCTTTTTTAACATGTCACTTATCATTGTTTGTCTTGTTTTCTCTCTCAAATGACCGTCTATAGAGTTTTTGGATTGGTTTAAAGGAACCAGCTTCAGTGTCAACTTATTGGCACACACAAAGAAAAAGATACTTTAAATCCTGCATCGTTAAAACCTCCTAAAAGTTAAAAAAGTATTTTAAACTCATTATTGTTGTTGTCACCATTATAACATTCAGCATTATGATTTTTATTGGACAAAGAGCTACTGTTTGTTTGGAAAGAACACTTTATGTGAGTTCACACTTTCTTCATTGACAATTACTTTTTTTTCCTCACTTACTCCATAGTTTTTTGGTAGGCATTGATATCAGTACTTAACTTTCCTTCTGTTTTCTCTCTGCTTCACTCTTCAACTCTTGATTTTTTTCTGAAGAAGATCAACCACCATATTGCTTTAAGCTATCTTAATGTCTTTTATCTCATATTTTCACATAAATGCTAATTTCATCCATATATTAGCTCTGAGGTAATAATGTCAGAATTATCATTGCTATTTGTAGATGAGGAAACTGAGACATAGAAAAACCAAATGAGTAGACCTAAGGATTCAAACCTGGTTCATCTTCCTTCTGTTATGTCATGCTTCCATTAGAACACAAATCATATGAGAATTTGTTAATAATGTGATTCTGTTCATCTGGAACGGGATGTGAGAGTCTGCATTTCTGTGACATTTCCAGGCGTTTTGATGCTGCTGGTCTGCAAGGCACACTTTGGTAGCAAGGAAACTTTAAGTGATCGATTTATAGAAAATTAGAAGTCCAGTCTAAAATGTTTTAAATAATTACAACTTTAAATTTTGTATGTCTGGCTTGTGGCCATATGTTTATAAACAAAAGAAAATTACAAATATCTGGATGCCTAAAATTCAAGAATAAATATTTTTATAAGTCCTCCAAACTTTCCCATTGTAATTTTTTCAGATGTCTAAGAAAGATGCCCCATAGAAATTAGACATTTGCCATGTATTTGTTTATATAGAGCATGTTATTCATATACAAAACTCTGATTATACATACTATGAATAAAAACAGGTGTGGCATTTAAACTCTCACAGAACAAATCAATGATACAGTATTTTTTTTTTATTGTAAGGCTAGCTGTTCATTGAGGTCATTTACCATTTATGAGGCAATGTGTTAGTATTGCATTAGTTTACATATTGTTTTAATATGACTTGAAGCATTAGGATGTATAATTGTTTGAATGTTTCTTTCCACTGACTGCCCAGCATTGCTTCTTCCTGCACCTAAGAAAGTATTTTCTCCTACCTGATACTTAACGAGCAAACTTCCAGTCATTTGGCAACAGATGCATACAATTTAGAATACATATCATTCATATAATTAGGATTTAAAATGAAGCAGATTGTCAAATAGTTTTAGGACAGAAGACGCACAGGGACAATTGTGTTCTTGTTATTCTGCAGTCTATTATGCATTCATCTTGTCTTTAGTCTCTCTCTCTCTCTCTCTCTCTCTCTCCAAGATCATAGTAGTAAATTAAACAAATGAATCAGTTTTGCCTCTAACCAAGACTGAAATGCTGGCTAAATCAAGAAAAAAAAACCAAAAGTAAATGATCTTTTCTTAGTTTTCTTTAGTAATTTCAGTTATTTAAGATGTAATTAGAAAGCCTCATGAAAGTTGAACTTCAGTAAGGACTTACATTACCCCCTGCAGAAAGAAGTTAAATACTTCCAAACAACAGTAATACATTTACTTGAGAAATGGTGAACATTATTTTTTACATTTAGAAAAAGATGTTTCTTCAAAACCTAGATGACTAGGATATCACTCAGCCATAATGAAGGATTATGTCCTTGATTCTTTGTACAAGGGTATTTTTGTCTTCAGCTCACTGTCACTAGGAGAAGCTACAGTTATAAAACTCCAGTCATCTTAAATGTTCCTTGAGTATTGATTTAACCTTATGTTTTAAACACCTGTTTTTAAAATATACTCTGTTTTGTTCCCATTGGTATCTACATTTGGTATTTTTATCTTCAGGAGGGCAGAAATATTTATAGCAAAATGCCCTGCTTGCAAATATTCAGCTACTAGTGTTGCTACATGTACAAGGTATGTCAAAAGGTACATGAAATAAACTTCCACATATTATAAAGTGAAGAGCAAACTCTCCTTCTTGTATTTAAGAATTCATAGTAAAAATATTCAGTCTTGTGAACTAATTTGTTTCTACCCAACTGCTCCTTTGTTCACCCACCCCAGAGTGTTTTGAAAGACAGAAAGTAGGATTCCTTACTGTTCTTGATATAGATTTGTCTTCCCTCCTGGAAAGATCTCAGTCAGATGGAAAGAGGAGATAGGCTTTAAGACTGTCCCAGATTCAAATATCAACAGAGGGATCCATCTGGTAGGAGGAAAAAGAGAATGACTCTGAAATAGATGCTGCTGCACTAATTCTGACATGCAAATACTTATTTTTTTATAAATATTCACAATTCAGAGTAAAGCATTAACATTTCTTCATGCCGTTCACTAATCTTAAAATGCATACATTTGTAAATTATTCATTTTGCCCCTATTCTTAGATAGTAGTTCATAATTCTTAAATCACTTATAAAGTGTTTGTATAATATTTTAATAGATAATCATTTGATGGGCCAAATATTATAGGAATAGAAGATTTTTAAGTGCAAATTTTCTTTCAGCATTAAGCAAAAATTAATGTATTGCTGTTTTAATTTCAAAAAAATCACAATTGTACATGCATATGGCAGATTAGTAAGATTTTTTTGATCCTGGTTAATTAGAGAACAGAGATGATGGAGATTAATCCTGATCTCTGCCACTGGCTTCCTTTGTGACCATGACCACACATGTCCTCGCTTCTTTTTATAGGGGCAGTCTTTTTTTTTTTTTTTTGAGTTGGAGTCTCACTCTGTCGCCCAGACTGGAGTGCAGTGGCCGCTCCCGGCCACCGTAGCCTCGACCTGCTGGGCTCCTGCGATCCTTCCGCCTCAGCCTTCCGAGTAGCTGGAACTACAGGCGCGCGCTATCATGCCCGGCTGATTTTTTGATTTATTGTAGAGATGAGGTCTCGCTTGCCCAGGCGGGTCTTGAACCCGCGGGCTCAGGCAATCCACTCACCTCAGCCTCCCAAAGGCGCGGGATTACAAGCTGAGCCACCGAGCCCAGCTGGGGCAGTCTTTTTATAAGCCTAATATTTCTCAGAAGGATTTGATTCAAAAGCACAGAAAACTTTCTTCTCTTAACACTCACTGAATCTTCCCAGAGGGAATAAAAGGCTCCAAGTCCTCAAATCTGCAGTGAACAAAATGGAGGTGACTTCCAATCTTGGGTATGTCAGTTGTAGCTCCTGATGACTATGAAAGATTTATTCTCAATATAAAAACACACACTGATAGAAGAGGAGGAGAGAAAAATTCAGGTAAGACAGAAATTGAAAGGGTTATTTTGATGGGGAATTTTTTGAGTTGGAGTCTCACTCCGTCGCCCAGACTGGAGTGCAGTGGCCGCTCCCGGCCACCGCAGCCTCGACCTGCTGGGCTCCAGCGATCCTTCCGCCTCAGCCTTCCGCCTCAGCCTTCCGAGTAGCTGGAACTACAGGCGCGCGCTATCACGCCCGGCTGATTTTTTGATTTATTGTAGAGATGAGGTCTCGCTTGGAGACCAAGCGAGGGAGTGAAAAAAGAAACAATTAAACTTTCTACTTCTTAAGAGCCAGAAACAATGTCTTATTAAAGTTTGCATATGTATGGTCTAGCATAGTACCTGGCACATACTAGTCTTTTACTAAATTTTTGTTACATGAAGCTGAGAGCAAATATTAAACTGTATTGATTGCAATGTCCTTTGCTTTGAGTAAAAATATTTCAGAAAGCCTTTTTCTTGTTGAATTATTTGGGGGTTGGCATAGCAAATATTAGCCTTTGCACTTGAAAATTAGGCCTTTTTGCAAGATGAAGCAATATATTGCTAAATTTGTCTAATCTAATTCCGTCCCTTTATTGAATACATGACATTGATTGCTGTCAGCTCCTTCATCCTCTGAGTAATATTAACCAAACTGTGACTATATAGCCAAGGGAAAGCAGGCATTTGCAAGAACATTCAGAATAAATCATATCTTTGAAATGATCAATAGTATGGAATTCCTATTAGTTAATGTAACAACTTTGAGGTCTTACCCTGTCCCCCCTTCCCATTACAGGTAAATCCTCAGATTGAGTATAGTTTAAAAAGCTACTGGTATGGGAGATTTACCAGTAGATTTGAGGAGAGCAATAAAAGGAATAGGGAATAGTTGAGCAAGCTAACTTTTCAGTCTCTGGGAACAAGCAAAGGGTAGTGAAATGTACAACTACCACTGCCGTAGGGGGAATGATGGATGACATAAGAGTTAGGGTGTTATTTTAGTGGCTATATTTGAGTTTGTGACAATTTCCTAGCAGAGGTGATATTCCAAAGAAGAACAAATTCTCCGTGTGATGCACAAAGTCTAGAGTATTGTGGCCTTTGAGCCCTGTGGTTGACCAAGATATGCAGTAAAGTTGCAAACAGGTGGAAAACCTTCCAAAGGCAGAACACTCTTTGTGAGGAAATAGGCTTTTCTTGAAAATGTTAAGCACCGTCTTACTAAACATTTTCAAGATTTCCTGTAAGTTCCTTGTGTTTGTTAGGAAAGGTTGGGCTATGCTGTAGTAAACAAACAAACAAACCTCAATCTAAGCAGCTTAAGACAAACAAAGTTTATTTTGTGCTTACACCTATTATCCTGTGGGTTGAGGCAGCTCCACGAAGCAGTTGTCCTCCACGTGTTAGCTTGACATTCCAGATTCCTTTTAGCAACTCTATGTCCAGACATGTTTCTATGATCATTTTAACAAGAAAGAGCAGTGTAGAAAGTCAAATATCAACTTATTTTATTGCCCAACTCAAGTCATAGAGCCAAATTTATATTGGTTCATGAACAGTTTTCTGGAGATAATTAATCTTTTGTGGCACTATGTAACAGAAGTTTAACTAAAGTATATTAACATGGCCTAATGTGTTAAATCACAGAAAAATACTGAACTTTGCATCATTCTTACTACTATTATCCTCTTCATATAGATGTATGCTGTCTTGGAAGTACTTATTGAATTTTTCTTCCAGACCTGTGTGCCTTTTAGTCTCATTTCCAGAACTCAACATATCAAACACCTTTACATACTCTTTCCGTAAGCTATATTCACATTTTCCTTTTCAGATAAAATCCTCTATATACTGTTGTAGTTCTTCATTTATGAAGAGTTTAACACACCTTTTTATAATCAGTGCTATTACTTTGTTAAGATTTTGTGTTGTTGTTGCTTTCCACAGTGTTGCATAGGATTTGAGTAGTCTGCTCAAATCTATTTTTTCCTTTGTACCTTTTCCTTTTAGTGAGTGATTTTGAAGAATGTGAGGTTCTCTTAGTAATGCATATATTACTTATAGTAGAAATCTTGTGTTGCAGTCATTATTGTACCAGTACTAGGGAAGTAAATCTAGCTAGCATGAGTATGTAGAAGGGGCTTTGTTCTGGCAACCATTCCATCTCAGGTTTGAGGAGCACTTGCTAGATTTCTATATAAATCAGAGTTTCTAGAGACATTGAGTAGCACTAGAGTAGTTTGGAAGTTTAACAGTTAATCATTTCAAAATCTTTTTAATGCCAATTCCAGTGTCACATGGTTTTACTCTATATGACATTGATCGGCCTGCAGAGAAAATGCTGGGTAATTATTCCTTTTTTTTTTAAGTTTAACAAAGCATCTTTTGTAACATTAAGGCCAGAGTGCTTACAAATTGAGAATTTTTTTTTTTTTTTTTTTTTTTGAGTTGGA
>CAUYQG010227976.1:0-18139 GCA_963574415.1 Tarsius wallacei | reverse complement strand
TGAGTGGATTGCCTGAGCCCGCGGGTTCGAGACCCGCCTGGGCAAGCGAGACCTCATCTCTACAATAAATCAAAAAATTAGCCGGGCGTGGTAGCGCACGCTTGTAGTTCCAGCTACTTGGAAGGCTGAGGCAGAAGGATCACTAGAGCCCAGCAGGTCGAGGCTGCGGTGGCCGGGAGCGGCCACTGCACTCCAGTTTGGGCGACCGTGTGAGACTCAAACTCAAAAAAAAAAAAAAAGAAATAACATTTACAGATCAGTTTATTTTCTTTTTCTGACTTACTTTATAATTAAAGGACAGAAGGAACCAGGCTCGGTGGCTCAGCCTGTAATCCTGTGCCTTGGGAGGCTGAGGTGAGTGGATTGCCGGAGCCCGCGGGTTCGAGACCCACCTGGGCAACTTGGCGAGACCTCACCTCTACAATAAATCAAAAGAAAATCAGCCAGGCATGGTAGCGCATGCCTGTAATTCCGGCTACTCGGAAGGCTGAGGCGGAAGGATCACCGGAGCCCAGCAGGTTGAGGCTGCAGTGGCTGGGAGTTGCCACTGCACTCCAGTCTGGGTGACAGAGTGAAACTCCAACTCAAAAAAAAGAAAAAGAAAAAGAAAAATTAAAACAAAACGTAAGGCCAGGTGCAGGGGCTCAAGCCTGTTATCCCAACAATTTGGGAGGCCAAGGTGAAAGGATTGCCTGAGCCCACAGGTTTGAGACTGGGAAACTTGGTGAGACCTTGTCTCTACAGTAAATCAAGAAAAATTAGCCAACTCAAAAAAAAAAAAAAGGACAGAAGGATATGCCTATCCTCTTAGCGTTAGCAAAAACTATCACAGTACAGACTGAAAGTCGGCTTTAAGGAACTGATAAAGTCATTGGTTCTCGTGGAATCTCTTGTATTTTGAGAGAGAAAGGAAGTAAATGACTTCTTACCAACTTCACAGAATGGCTTTTCCTTGCAGATAACAAAGGAGGCTTTGAAAATGTTTTAGAAGAAATAGCTGAACTTCGACGTGATGTTTCTTATCAGAATGATTACATCAGCAGCATGACAGATCCTTTCAAAAGACGAGGCTACTGGTACTTTATGCCACCACCACCATCATCAAAAGTATGAATTATGTGGTATTGGGAGTGTATACTTAATTTTCTTCAAGAAAGTGTGGCATTGTCCTCTTCAATAAACTTATGAACAGGTGTCAGGAACAACATCTTTAGACTAAGCCAAAGGTTCTCCAGTGTTTTTAATATTTGAGACAAAAATAGAGCCTTTCCAGGAAAGATAGCAATTGTCTGTTCATGCTCAGGTGATACGTTGTAGGCCCATAAATGAGGATACTATAAGAGAAAAAGGTGACTTGAGCCCAGACAGCTTGTTGCAGTGGGTATAGAATTATGTAGAGGCTCAGACTAAAAAATAGGTACCTGGATTTCATTTCCTTTTAACAAACATTCATTCAGTGCTTACTGAAGTCTAGGCCAAGTGTTAGGCAGTGGTAGGGTACCACAATGAATGAAACAGCCCTTGCTCTCAAAGAGCTCTTAGGCCATGCCAGTGTAATTACAAAACAGTGACATGCGTTTAACAACAGACTTGACCTGTGTATTCTATCTAGTTGCAGAGATGTGTCAAGGATTCATCTCATGGGGAAGTTCAGGAAGGCTTCTTAAGCAGGGTCATGAAGTCAGAACCTAGCAAGCAGTAAGGAATGGGCTTTTAGAGGGAAGAAACAGCTTGTGTAGAAGAGGAGAGTTGGCTTAGCCATGGCAAGTAGCCTTGTGGAGCTGGAGAGTTTGATGGGAACAGTGAAAGATGAAGCTAGAAATGTTGATTGGAGTCATGCTTTTTAAAAAGGACCTTAAAATCCTTTGTATTTGATTATGTAGGCCATGCGAAACTGATTATGTACTAACATGATCAGAGCAGTAGTTTAGGGAGAATATTCTGACTGAGTGTAGAAGCTAGACTTGTGGCAGGTTGAGCTTTCTGTGGGGCTGTCTGAATTGATTCAAGTGAAGAATGGAAGAAACCAGAGCTGGATCAGTGGATCTAGAGAAGAAGAGATGGGATTAAGAGATGGTAAGGAGAACTGATCAGGGAGGAACTGTGGGAAGTGAGGAGAAGATTCATCCAAAACAGAGGAGCTGAGTGCCGTCTTGCTAGAATCAGCTGATGAGCAGCAGTCAAGGAGAAGCAGTTCAGACACACTAGGATCCCAGGACTGTGAGACTTGACCAGAATCCTGAAGAACTGAACCAGGGATTCTCCTCCCAGAAGTCTAGCCTGCTTCTTAGCATAACCAGAGCCAGAGGTGGAAGCAGTATAACTGAGAGCAAAACATGTAACCTGAGCTGGGTGAGGGTTTGGAGGATAGATCTACAGACTAGGAAGGAGAGGGAGAGCAGCAGAGTAGACCTCTAAAGCCATGCCACTCTCCCAGGACAACAGAAGCTTGGTATCCCCAGATTCCTGTGAAGGTTTGCTGGATTCTTTTGCCTCAGTCATTGGACCATCACAGACAAGGTAAAAGAAAAGAAACCACCAGGAAAGGAAGAAGAGAGGCTGACACCCAGGGATCTGATCACTTAGGAGAATTTGTTTTCATTTCTCTCTCGGGGAATTGCTGTATAAAGTTAACCCAGTTAGATAGCCAAATAGTATGCTTTTCCCATTTCAGCATAGTCAAGGATTTGTTATTTCTAGAAAAGACAAGATAGGAGATAGATGTAAAATAATAATTTTTGAAAGGATAAATAGACATCAGTTTTGTTGCTTTTACCACACTTCAAGCCCCTCACTTTCACAGATCAGTCTGACTTGACTCCGGCCATTACACACACAGCCCTTCTCTGCATGGCCTTCCTCCCCCTGCTGTGTCAGTCAAGTCCAGAGGGATGTAATAAACTGAACCATGTGTATGGAACTGAAGTTTGTGTGACTATATATTTACTTCACTCTGTGAAAAGTGAGAATGATGGTAATGAAAAGAAACCAAGTGCTTTCTCAACTTTGCCACATCTCAACTTTGCTCTAGATTTTGTCATTTTTCAAAAATCAGCCTTTTCATTTGTAGTAGGTAATGTGTTCTGCTGTCATTTATTTTTAGGTTTCCAGCCATAGTTCCCAGGCCACCAAAGACTCTGGTGTCGGCCTCAAGTACACAGCCTCAACTCCTGTTAGAAAACCATGTCCTGGGCAGCAGGATGGGAAGGAAGGCAGCGGGCCTCCACCTGCCTCAGGATACTGGGTTTATTCTCCCATCAGGACTAGTCTACATAAATCGTTTCCAGATAGAGGTGAGTCAGATCACATAGGGAAGTTGCATTTCTCTTTCCTGTATAATAAACTTATATTGAGTCCCTGATATCCCTAAGACACAGTCCAAACTCTTTAGCTTCACGAGGCCCTCTGCAATCTGGTCTTGGCCAGTGACTTCTTGTCTCACCTGCTATCACTCATCCATGCCATACCCATTAGCTAAAGGTACTCACAAGTATGGCATGTTCCTCACACCTCCATGTTTTAAACCCGGTGTCTGGAATGTTCTTCTTCTTCTTTCCTCTCCCAAACCGATTCCTACTTATCCTTCAGTAAGACCCAGGTCCTCAAACAACACTTTGTTTATGAAGCCTTCCTCCACCCTGCTTCACCCATGCTAACTGAGCAGTTTCTTTGCCTGGACTGGAGCATGATGCCTTGTATCCTCGCATCTTGGTATTTATCTCCCTACTAAAATGAAGTCTTATAGGTCTATCTTCCAAAGCTTAAGAGGAAGAGTCAGACCTGGGTGAATCTCAGCTCTTTCACTTAGTAGCTGTTATTTAGCTGCTCCTAATCTGTAAAATGGAAATATTGTCTTCTGAGGATTTGTTCATTCAGGAACTATTTATTGACTGCCTGCTGTGTTATAGGTTGTCTGTTGTCATTGATCAGCAAGCATAATTCCTGCTTTTAGGGGAGATAAGTAAGTAAGCTATCACATTAGGGACTGTTACATATCTTGACAGTGTTTAACACTGAGTGTTATCTCACAGCACATCTCTGTTGGTCTTTTATATAGCATGAAGCAGACACCCAAATGGTTGCTGAATAAATAAAGGAATAAATTAGTGAAAGAACAAACAAACCAATGGATAAGAAAAACTCAAGTATCAGCCATTGAAAATACTTCGAATCCATGTTTTGGTCTGCTTTTCACAATAACTTTTTTTTTTTTTTTTACATTTATGGTTTTACGAATGTTGAACCAGCCTTGCATCCCAGCACAATAACTTTTGACTGTTTTTTTCAGAGTTCAGTATCTTGATCTAAATGCTGTTGGTCTCTACTAATCCTATTAACCTAGTAAACCATGTGGGTAAAACATTTCTATTTATTTCTTTGAAGATGCAGACAGTGGAGGAGAGAGCCAGGAAGAGAGTGAGCTGTATGACCAAGAGGAACCCCCATTTGTGCCTCCTGCTGGATACATGATGTATACCGTGCTTCCTGATGGTTCTCCTGTACCCCAGGGCATGGCCCTGTATGCACCACCTCCTCCCTTGCCCAACAATAGCCGACCTCTCACTCCTGGCACTGTGGTTTATGGCCCACCTCCAGTGGGGGCTCCTGTCGTGTATGGGCCTCCACCCCCCAACTTCTCTGTCCCCCTCATCCCTATGGGTGTGCTGCATTGCAATGTCCCAGAACACCATAACTTAGTAAGTGGAAAGATATACGACCCTCTATTCATACTATTTCCATGGGTGATTGATAAGGTTATATACTTAGTGAGTCAACTAATTTGTGACTGGATTATATCCCAAAGGTGTGTTCATAAGGCTGGTATTTAGAACTGTGCAAATCATTCTCTTATTAAGGTAGTACTAAGCTGGGCACAGTGGCATGCACCTGTATTCCCAACTACTTGAGAGGCTAAGGCAAGAGTTTTGCTTGAGCCTAGAAGTTTAAGGCCAGCCTGGGGAACATAGTAAGGTCCCACCTCAAAAAAAAAAACTATGAACAGCAACTAGGGTCCCAGGCTAGTCTACAAAGCTGGCTTAGCTGTTTTATAACAGAAATGTTTTCAGTTCAGAAATTAGCCATTTTTACACAAAGCTTATATGTTCTTCTATCAACATATGCTATATTAATATACATGTATAGATATATTCACATACAGTGCCTGTACATGTATATGCAGATACGTATGGACAGCATACAGCAAGATTTTGGTGAGGATTATCTCTGGGTGGTGGGATGTACTGGTTAATATTTATTTTCATAGTTTAGATTTTATTGTACACAATATTTTGTATCTTTCCCACTTGGTGTTACAAGCATTTCTTCATGGTTTTACAAATGTTTTTAAACAGTATTTTAATGACTGCACAATGTTTTTATATTTTTAGGACTATAGCTGACTGTGTGTAAATTCTTAGTGTATTTCATATTCTTTAGGCTACATTCTAAGAAATGATTATGTCCTAATTACTGTATTACTTTTTGGTTCTAAAGAAATAAAATACAATCCAGTCTCCTCTTTCAAATCAGAACACTTGGAGCCTTTGTTTTTCCCTTCTCCTCTCAGCAGTTGAAGGGGAAGATAAAGGACTAAGACACCTGGGTATGAAGTCACCAGTCCCATTTTAGTAAGTCAGAATAGTTTCAGAGAGTCTTGGTGCATTTACATGGATACAATGGTAGTCACTCAAATTCTCCTATAGTTTTTCAGTGTATATTGTAATTTGTAGCGGTTCTTCCTGTTCAGCATTTATTGATAATCTATCTGTAAAACTGGTTCTTTTACTCTCCAAAAATGCCCAACTGTTTATATAGTTTCCAAGACAACCCTTGTATACCTCCTTACATTCACACATTTTATTTCTTCAGTGTGGGTCTTTCCCCTTCCGTTCATTCTTCAAAACACCTCTTCCTCTGGGCAGCCTTCTCAGACAACCCCTCTCCCATGTGTCCAAAGGACAGACTTTGTCTGTCTCTTCTGCTAGAGAGAAGAGGCAGAAGTTATCTACAGAAGGCTTGGTGAATATTTCTCAACTGTAGTCGGACTGATGGAAAAGTTATAGCTTCTATTAGTCCATCAATTTTATCTATTGCATTTAATTTTTCTTTTCATAGTAAAGTCTTAGAATCTGCCACCATTTTTCAGGTCATAGACACTACTTTAACCACTGTTAATTTCAGCTTTTGGCAGGAAAGAGGAAATATCCTGTGAAGTTTCAGCGCTGCATTTTTTTTCCCTTTGTTCAGGAGAATGAAGTTTGTAGGTTAGAAGACATAATGCAGCATTTAAAATCAAAGAGACGGGAAGAACGGTGGATGAGAGCATCCAAGCGACAGTCTGAGAAAGAAATGGAAGAACTGCATCGTGATATTGATGAGCTTTTGCAAGAGAAGAAAGACTTAGAGCGTGAAGTGGAAGAATTACATGAAACTGTCCAGAAACGTCAACAGCAAAAGTAATTACATTTTTATAATTCATATAAATATGATATTAGTTCATGAAGATAACCTAGATTGATGCTATCTAACAGAACTTTCCATGATCTTGGAAATGTTCTAGATCTATACTGTTCAAAACAGTAGCAGCCACATGTGGCTGTTGAGCACTTGCAATGTGACTAATGGAACTGAGGAACAGAATTTAATCTCAACTAATTTAATAGCCACATAGTGAGTACCAAATTGGGTAGTGCAGATCTAAGTTCTCTTGGCCAGTAATTCAAATCATTTTTTCTTGCAGTCCTCTTTGGAAAATGGCACAACCATTCCCTCTCTTCAGTTACACTAGCTGAAAACATGGCAGGGGTGGTCAGTTCCTCCGTTTCCCTCACTCTCCCTAGCATCCAGTTGGTCTCCAGATCCTGCTGACTCTATTCAAAGAGCTCTCAATATGGTCCCTTTCTGTCATCTCTGCTGCTCTGACTTTTAATCATTCTCATCCTAGACCATTGTAATAGCCTCCACATTGGCCTTCTATGTCTTATCTCTTCCTCTCCACTCTATCCTTGACACACTGCAAATCTGACTGTGTCACTTCCCCATGTGACTCTCAGAATATACACCCCCCAGAGTACACACTGTCCTCCATGCTCTGAGCCCTGCTTGTCTTTTTTATCCTTCTCTCCCTCAAACAGTATTCTGTCTGGCCCACTATCCTGTGATTTCCCCAAACCCCACGTTTTTTTCTGCCTCCACACCTTTGCTGTCTTCTACCTGAAATGCCGTCCTTGCCCCGAACCTGACTTTAACCTGTCTTTCAAAACAAAGGTCAGGGATCCCCTCTTACACAAAGCCTTTTTCTTCTCAGGCACCCACAATTTGGGGTTAGCAATCTTGGGCATACACAGTTCACACAGTGTCTGAGGAGCCTGGGTGGGAGCTCCTTGAGGGTCGTTGCTAAACCTCCTTCTCTGTCCCAGCACCTGCCATAGGGTCAATTAACTAATGCAAACTTGTGTTGATTGATTATATAAAAGTGTATCTTCTGCAGTAGTCTGTGAACTATGTCCGTTCTCCAGCAATTTTCATTTAAGCCAGACTGGCCCAGGCCCCAGGGTGGGAGGGAAGCCCATGGAGGACACAGAGATAAGTGACATGGTCACTGCCATCTAGGAGCAGACATATGACTAATAGACTGGTGAGAGGAAGCAAGGGCCACATCTAGAAGATTGGGACTAGATGTTGGGGGGATGGTTATGGTTATTATTTTTGTGGATTTGTGTGGGGGAGGGGAGTTTCTTATTTTGAGGTTTTTTGAGGAAGATGGTAGGAGTGGTAGGATAACTATTTCTTTTTCTAGTTATAAGTGTGTAATAAATGATTATTCTAGGAAATTTTGGTAACAAAATGTTTAAAGAAGAAAGTAAAAACAATCTGTGCACTTAGTATGCTGAATTTGTTTTTATATTTTTCTGTCATGCAGTCATGGATAGTCCCACTTCCAAAATTTTGCCATTTTAACCTTGAGATAGTAAATCATGTGTCATGCTTTTTTTAATTTGTCAAATAGTGTCACCATAGTTTTAACGTAGCAGAACAGTATAAATCACAAAATCAGGTAGTCTTTGGGGCAGCGTGTGAACTGGGCCTTGATGTTTTGAGGTTGTTGTTCGTTTTATTTTTGTACCTCAGAAGAACAAAAGTATCAATATTTTCTTGACCAAGTGCTGACAACACAATACTCTTTGTTGTTGCATTTATTTATTTTATTTTATTTTTATTTATTTATTTATTTTTAGTTGGAGTCTCACTCTGTCGCCCAGACTGGAGTGCAGTGGCATGCTCCCGGCCACCGTAGCCTCGACCTGCTGGGCTCTGGCGATTCTTCCACCTCAGCCTTCCAAGTAGCTGGAACTACAGGCACGCACTACCACACCTGGCTAATTTTTGATTTATTGTAGAGTTGAGGTCTCGCCAAGTTGCCCAGGCGGGTCACAAACCCGCGGGCTCAGGCAATTCACTCACCTCGGCCTCCCAAAGTGCTGGTATTACAGGCTGAGCCACGGAGCCCCGCTGTTGTTGTATTTAAAAGGTCAAACAACTTCGTCACACATTTTTCATTGTTTATTGCTGATAGTATTCCATGTTTAATAAAAAACTAACATAGACTTTGAACATAGTCAAATGTAGCTGCCTCTCTTTTCCCTTCTCTCATAAAATTAGAAAATCATTGTACATCTTTTTAGTAGTTATGCTACAAGTGTCTATATTGTCTCTATTAAGAATCTTTTAATGTGAGTATATGATTTTTTTTTGATTCAGGGTCTCATTCTGTGACTCAGGCTGGAGAGCAGTGGCATGATCATGGCTCACCACAGCGTTGACCTCCTGGGCTCAGGCAATCCTTCTGCCTCAGCCTCCTGAAACTATAGGCATACACCACTACGCCTGGCTAATTGGTTTTATAGAGACAAGGTCTCATTATGTTGCCTAGGCTGTTCTCGAACTCTTGGGCTCAACCTCCCAAAGTGCTAGGATTACAGGAATGAACCACCGCGTTTGACCATAATGTGTGTATATGATTTTTTAGGGACTTCATTGACGGAAACGTTGAGAGTCTTATGACTGAACTAGAAGTGGAAAAATCACTCAAACACCATGAAGATATTGTAGATGAAATCGAGTGTATTGAGAAGACTCTTCTGAAACGTCGCTCAGAGCTCAGAGAAGCTGACCGACTCCTGGCAGAGGCTGAGAGTGAACTTTCATGCACAAAAGAGAAAGTATGTCCTGTTGGTGTTTTTGGTGTGAGCTCAGTGTGGGTGAATCAGCTTATGTCATCTGCATGGATTGGAAAGAGAATAATGTGATAAGAAGACAGTCGTCCAGCCGGGCTCGGTGGCTCAGCCTGTAATCCCGCGCCTTGGGAGGCTGAGGTGAGTGGATTGCCTGAGCCCGCGGGTTCGAGACCCGCCTGGACAACTTGGCAAGACCTCATCTCTACAATAAATCAAAAATTAGCCGGGCATGGTAGCGCGCCTCTGTAGTTCCAGCTACTTGGAAGGCTGAGGCGGAAGGATTGCTGGAGCCCTGCAGGTTGAGGCTGCGGTGGCCGGGAGCAGCTACTGCACTCCAGTCTGGGTGACAGAGTGAGACTCCAACTCAAAAAAAAAAAAAAAGAAGACAGTCGTCCAAGTCAAACAGCCAAGTTCCAGGCTGTACTCTGCAGTTAAAGAGCTGTGAGAATCTGGGCTAGTCACAAAGTCTCAGCTTTGCTTTCCCCATCTATAAATTTGGGTTAAGAATATGTAGGCAGTTCAGTATGAATTACATGAAATAGCAAATTTAAAATTCCTGAAGTCATTTAGTTCCCAGCATGCTCCACCTTCTTATCCTATGTGTATTTTTTCTAATTATTATTTGGGTTCTGATCGTTGTGTTTTTTTAATAGGTCAACCTTTATATTCTTTTTTTTTTTTTTTTGAGTTGGAGTCTCACTCTGTCGCCCAGACTGGAGTGCAGTGGCCGCTTCCGGCCACCGCAGCCTCTACCTGCTGGGCTCCGGCAATCCTTCCGCCTCAGCCTTCCAAGTAGCTGGAACTACAGGCGTGCGCTACCATGCCTGGCTAATTTTTTTGCTTTATTGTAGAGATGAGGTCTCGCCAAGTTGCCCAGGCGGGTCTTGAACCCGTGGGCTCAAGCAATCCACTCACCTCAGCCTCCCAAATCGCAGGATTACAGGCTGAGCCACCGAGCCCGGCTTTTATATTCTTACTAAGCTACAAGCTGTAAGCTATAAGACCTCACAAGTCTTAATTTTTTCTCCAAGTTGATAATGATATAAAAGATTTTTTGGTCTGAGATAGTATTCTTTAGACTACATCACGGAGGGAACTTGGGGAAGAAAAGGAGCTACCTTTTACTGAGCCCCCACTATGGCCACACATCAGCTGTTTTATAAATACCACTTCATTTAACCTTCCTAGCAAGGTACCCTATAAGAGTATGTTACCTCAGTTTACTGATGTAGCTCAGAGAGCTTGTCACTGACCCAGAGTCACATAGCCAAGAGCTTTTTTTGTTAGATAAAAATCCCAGGGTGAAAAGAGTTCCTTACTCCCATGGAACATCTCAGGAACTATCACTTCGATATTATTTTTTCACTGTGACTCTATTTAACTTAGTAGAGATTTATTACCCAGGAACTGAATAATTTCCTAAAGAAATTCTGTAAGTATAGCATAATACAAATAGAAAAAGGCCTCACCTCTTCATGTGAGCAGTTCCTTCCGTTGTCACTTGTTAGATTACTGAAAATTGCTGTGAGCAGAACTAGAGAAAAAAATATTACTGGTATATGAAAGAAAATTGATGACATGGTAGTAGGCTGAGGTGGTAAGTGAACCAGGGCTGATAAGCTCTTTTCCCTTTATTCTCCCAAAATGACTCAGAGAGGCAGCTTGGTAAGAAGGAGAAGAGAGAAGTAGCTGTGTTTTATAAGGAATGTGCCAGACATGTTCAAACCTGACATAGGAGACAAAAAAACTACTTAGAAATGTGACCTCTGGAGCATGTAGTGAGTTTTGTCCAATGCTTTGCCGATGAAGCTGACAAAAATCAGCTATCTGAAATGGCAAGAAGTGTGGTGACATATTTAGCTCTTCGAGAGCTTGCCAGCCTTTTTGCATCCACATGGGATATTTAGCATGCAGACTCCTTCGGCTTAAGTATAATGGCAAAACTTCAGGGGTTTTTTGACTGAAAATGAGTTACTGCTTAGCCAAGTGTAAACCAAACTCTGCATTTGGACCTTTTGATGACCTATTTTAGGTCTCTTATGTTAGGCAGAAAAGGAAACCAAGCTGACAAGAAAAAGTTTTTACCAAATCTTATATAGGAAGATTTTTAAATACTTGAAAAGTATTTAATATTTGTGTTTCTCAACCACAATTAAATCATCATTGGATTAATGAATTTTTACTTAACTTGATAATAGAGTACAGCACTAGAGTCTCTAGTGCTGCTGGTGCTTTGTAGGCTTCAGAGACTGCAGAAGGACATTGAGACAGCAGAACGCAGTGAGGATCACCACCTGCAGGTCCTTAAAGAATCAGAGACGCTCTATCAGGCCAATTCCTTGTGGAAGGAATTCCTTGTGGAAGGAATCTTGGTAAAATCAGAGTAAAACTTCACTGCCACTTAGTTGAGTAGATCGTTTTTATATAAAAAAATTAACATCATAGCATTACAGATTATTTGAAGTAAAAAGTATCTACAGTCCCACTACCTTCCAGTGGCCTGTCAGTCTTTATTGCCTCAGATATAGTTTTACATAGTTGCTCTCACATTGCTTATACTTTATTATTTTCTTCCATGTTGCTACATCATCATCATTTTAAAGACTACACAATATTCCACTGTATTCTATTACTTCAATATACAATGAATATTTCTATGTAGCATTTCTTTACTTCTGAATTATTTTCTGAGAACTGGAGAGCCAAAGTAAATGGGCATTTTATTTATTTATTTATTTTTTTTTTTTTGAGTTGGAGTCTCACTCCGTCGCCCAGACTGGAGTGCAGTGGCCGCTTCCGGCCACCGCAGCCTCGACCTGCTGGGCTCCGGTGATCCTTCCGCCTCCGCCTTCCGAGTAGCCGGAACTACAGGCGCACGCTACCACGCCTGGCTAATTTTTTTGATTTATTGTAGAGATGAGGTTTCGCTTGCCCAAGCGGGTCTCAAACCCGCGCGGGTTCAGGCGATCCACTCACCTCAGCCTCTCAAGGCGCGGGATTACAGGCTGAGCCACCAAGCCCGGCTATAAATGGGCATTTTAATTTCTTTCTATAGCATCTTGTTTTACAAATAGTTGTGACAGTTTACACTTCCAATAACTGAGTATTGTAACTGAATTGCTTTTAATGGCAGTTTCTTTTCTAGACAAAAAATGCTGTTGTAAAGTTCACTGATGCCAAGAAAAGTTTATTGCAAACCGAGTCCGATGCTGAGGAGTTAGAAAGGAGAGCTCAGGAAACTGCTATTAACCTTGTCAAAGCCGATCAGCAGCTAAGGTAGGTGGAATCCCTCAGCCATTGATGTATACAGTAAGATGAATGCTTCTAAGAGGATAATAATTGGTTTATGTTAAATAATGCATGTCAGGTCTACAGGGCCTAGGGGAAATAAAGCAATGTATTTTAGGGTGCTCCAGGCTGATGCAAGGGATTTGGAGCAGCACAAAATCAAGCAAGAAGAAATCCTGAAAGAAATAAACAAAGTTGTAGCAGCAAAAGACTCAGACTTCCAATGTTTAAACAAGAAGAAGGAAAAACTGACAGAAGAGTAAGTTTTGTAGGGCTGCAAGGGGGCTTGTGCTAGAAGACAGCTCTGGGGTTCAGTCTCTCTTAAGATCGTCTCTAGTGCTACTGGTGCTTTATAGGCTTCAGAGACTGCAGAAGGACATTGAGACAGCAGAACGCAGTGAGGATCACCACCTGCAGGTCCTTAAAGAATCGGAGACCCTCCTTCAGGCCAAGAGAGCTGAGCTGGAACAGCTGAAAAGCCAGGTAGGGCAAGAGACACCTTGAAAAAACAATTCTTACTGCATGAGAACCTATATATTTGATGATTACAAAGGTAACACGTTTGATTGTAGAAAAGATTGGAAAGTACAAAACAAAGTATAAAGAATAAATGAGGCTATTTGCCATAGTGGTTAAACATAGCATCTAAACTAAATTTGCATCCCAACTTAGTATAATATATTATTGAGTAAAAGAAGTGAGTCTCAAGACCTGGTCTAATCTATGAGATCATTTCTGTTACTTGTGTTTATGAACACTTGTGATTGTGTTTGTAGTCATTGCCAAAGTTCAAAAGTGGTCATCTGATAAGGGTGATTGTGAGTATTTTCTGTTTTCTTCCTTCTGTATATCTGCATTGTCTGCCTTTTTTGTAAACAAGTATGTACTGCCCTTAAAAATTAAGTAATTTTTAAATTTAAAAAATGAGTATGCTTTTAAAATCTTTTCTGTCACCAAGATTGTCAAAGTCAAATCATATATAAATAGATATAAAAGTTCTTTGGAAACTATAACCTGAGGGATAATCATGACTATCATTTTTGTTCTTGCTGTGATTTGAATGATTTTAAGTATGTGAGCTCAAGATTTTATTAGGCATTTCATGTTCACACCCCTTGCCTGGGGTCTTCCTGACTCTTGAGGATAGAATATTAGCTCCTGATATCCCCCACAACTAAATCATCTCCAGGTTAGTACTGTGTGGCCTTTGTCAAACGTACTCTTCCCTTTTCTTTAATGCAGGCGACAAGTCAGCAGCAAGAGATGACTGCCTTGGACAGGCAGTTAGGACATAAAAAGGAGGAGCTGCATCTACTCCAAAGAAGCATGGTCCAAGCAAAAGCTGACCTCCAGGAAGCTCTGAGACTGGGAGAAACTGAAGTAGCTGAGAAGTGCAATCACATTAGAGTATGTATTTCACTAGGTTTTCTTAAGAGTCCTAGGACAATGCTGTACATTTACCCTCAGGTATTGTCATTGGTATTCCCCAAATGAAAACATAAATTCCAGAAATCTTGCTCCTCTGTGACATCAGTTTGGTGTTTTGTTACATGTCCATGCTGTGGCTGTCATGTGGCCTCTATTATTATTTCTGGACATGCCCAAGTTTATCCTGCCTTTATGCCTTTCTTATGTCATTTCTTCTCCAGGAATTCCTTTTATCCAATATCACTAGCCAGATCTCACCTGTTTCTCATGGCCTACCTTCATGCCACCTCCTCTAAAACTTCTCTGGCTTGTTCCTTTACCCTGGAAGAAGGAATTTCTCTTTCTTCTAAGATTGGAAACACTCTGCATGTTTCCTAGGGCATCTTAGCCTTTCACAATTGTGTTTATGTTCCCTGCCTTGACTCACCAAAAGGCACTAAGCCCTTCAAGAGTAGAAGCCATGTCTCAATCAGCCTTTTCTCTCTACAGGACATTGCCTTTCACATAGTAATGTTGTGTATACACTTAGATGAATATGTTACTTTCTTACTTCTATTATATAGAAATATGTTTGTGAAAAATATAGTGCTGTTCTTAGTAGAAAAGGAAAAATGAGCTTGTTTCTAAGTTAGAATTTCTATTAAATGACAGTTAAAAACAACTTATTTTAAAGTAATTTTCATTTATAATTATGGGGGGAGTGACTTTTTTTTTAAACACAGGAAGTAAAATCTCTTCTGGAAGAACTGAGTTTTCAGAAAGGAGAACTGAATGTCCAGATTAGTGAAAGAAAAACTCAACTTGCACTTATAAAGCAGGAAATTGAAAAAGAGGAAGAAAATCTTCAGGTAGTTTTAAGGCGAATGTCTAAACATAAAACTGGTAAGTTTAAAGAAAAACAATCATATAAAGTTTGAGATTAAAAATGCCTTTATTAGACATGTTCACAGAAAAGCATGAGTGGCCAAATATACTTTTACATTTTAACCTTACTACTGATACACAAAGAAATGCAGAATGTAAAAGAAATATGATGCTATTTCTCTGCCATTTGATAAAGTTTATTTAAAAGCAAAAAATTCATATTCACTGCTGGTCAGAGTGTGCTGAAAGAGGAACACTCATAGTTTGTCAATAGGAGTACAAACGGGAACAGTCTCCAAGTGTTTCAAGACTCTTAAAATCCACACCTGTAAGTTAGGGACAGTGGTGCAAGCCTGTAGTGAATCCCAGCACTTTGGGAGGCAGAGGCAGGAGGAGCACTTGAGCCCAGTAGTTTGAGACCAGCCTACGCAACATAGTGAGACCTCATCTCTAGAGAAATATCAAAAAATTAGCTGGGCATGGTAGCGTGTGCCTGTAGTCCCAGCTACTCAGGAGGCTGAGGTGGGAGAATCGTTTGAGCCCCATGATTGTGCCACTGCACTGCAGCTTGCATTACAGAATGAGACACTGTCTCAAAAAAGACAGAAGGAAGAAAAAAGAAAGGAATTCACACCTGTTGAACCAGTGAGCCCACTTCTTCGACTCAGAGAGGACTAGCATTGATGTGCATCGCAACCATGTAATGACAAAATTTGGAAACCGACGACCAATTTAAAAGCCATATTTTTAACATTTAATGACATACAATCATGCCCATGAGAATGAAAAAATGATAAAAAATGAATATATAGTCCCAGTTTATTTTAAAATATATGTGTGTTTGTGTGTGCCTGCTCCTGAAAAGAAATACACAAAAATGCTATTGTAATAGTGGCCATCTTGGGATGGTAAATTGATGATGGATTTTTATTTTTTCTCTTATGCTTTTTTTTTTTTTTGGTATTTTCTGCAGTGAGCAAATATTTTTATAATCATGAAAATAGGCAGTATTTAAATGTCTGTATTTCTTTTTTCTTTTTTTTTTTTGAGTTGGAGTCTCACTCCTTTGTCCAGGCTGGGGTGCAATGGCACACATGCTCACGGCCACCCCAACATCGACCTTCTGGGCTCCAGCGATCCTTCCACCTCAGCCTTCTGAGTAGCCGGAACTACAGATGTGCGCTACCATGCCCGGCTATTTTTTATTTTTTTGTAGAGATGAGGTCTTGCCAAGTTGCCTGGGCTGGTCTTGAACCCGCGGGCTCGGGCAATCCACTCGCCTCAGCCTCCCAAAGTGCTGGGATTACAGGCTGAGCCACTGAGCCCAATCAAATGTCTGTATTTCAAAGAGCAAAACACTGTCATACAAACTCTATATTTTTAGGTTTTTTTCTATTAATTTTGATCAATTTTTATTTATTTAAAATGCTCTTAGTATATTCTTTTATATGGAAGTGAATGCTTTTAGAATCAGATCTTTGTCAAATGTGTTTGTTAAAATATTTCTGACAAATTAATGTTTAGCAATATTTTGAGAAATACAATTTGCACCATTAATTCAGCTCAACAAAAATGTTTTTGATTATCTTATACCACCAGTCAGTAGCATTATTTCCTGTTTCATTTTGTGCACATTTCCAAATTCATGTCATAACGTGGACCATGCTTTGTTTCTGTCTTTTAGAACTAAAGAATATTCTGGATATGCTGCAACTTGAAAACAGTGAGTTACAGGGTTTGAAGCTACAACATGACCAAAAGGTGTCTGAGTTAGAGAAAACTCGGGTTGAAGTGCTAGAGGTAATGAACAAAGCCACTGTACTCTTAGCAGACTGCAGTCTTTCTCGTTTAGGATGTTTGAGTCCTCCTTTGTCTGACTTAGGAGAAACTGGAGTTGGAGAATTTGCAGCAGATGGCCCACCGGCAGAAAGGGGAATTAGAGTGGCAGAAGCAGCTCCTTGAGAGAGATAAGCGAGAAATAGAGCGAATGACTGCTGAGTCCCGGGCATTACAGTCGTGTGTTGAATGTTTGAGCAAAGAAAAGGAAGCTCTTCAAGAGAAATGGGACATTTGGGAAAAGAAGGTGGCACAAACCAAAAGGTAAGAGCAAGAACAAATAAGCTTGCAGGATCACCTCTTGAAGTCCAAAGCATTATAAACACACTATTTTGAAAATTGGAAAATAGAGAAAAGGGGGAAAAAATGCCACAAACTTAGGATCATAATACAATTTACCTCTAGCATTTTTAACAATTTACCTTCTAGCTTTTTTCCCCCCGGAAGCACTCTTTAAAATAATTTGTTGTGTTTTTTGTAAGTAAACTAATACATACTGGAAATAAATGGAGAAATATACCTTGTTTATGGATAGGAAGACCATATTGTTAGGATTTGGTTCTCCTCAAGTTGATCTATAGATTCAAAATAATCATAATAAAAATCCCAATAGGTTTTTTTGTATAGAATCTGACAGGCTGATTCTAAAATTCATATGGAAATGTAAAGGACCTAGAATGGAATCTACACAGTTTTTAGATATGATACCAAAGCAACTTTGAAAAAGTAGAATAGAAGTTGAGGGCTAACATTGCCTGATTGCAAGACTTTATATAAAGCTATAGTAATCAAAACACTGTAGTATTGGTATAAAGATAGACACATAGATCAATGGAACAGAATAGAAAGTCAAAAATAAACTCATACATATATGGACAACTGATTTTGATACAGATACAAAGCCATCTTTTTTGGTAGAGAAAAGGTGGTCTTTTTCAAAAAATATTGCTGAAACAATTGGATATCCAAAACCAAAAAAAGATATAAAGAACCTTAATTCATACCTCACACTGTATATAAATATTAACTTCAAATGAACCATGAACATAAATGTAAAACCTAAATATAGAGCTTCTAGAAGAAAACAGTAGAAAATCTGTATGATCTTGGGCTAAGGTATGACACTAAATGCATGATCCATAAAATAATAAGTTGATAAAATTAGACTTTATCAAAACTTGAATTGTCTGCTCAAAAGACACTGTTAAGATATTGAAAAGGCATATCCAGCTGGGCTCGGTGGCTCAGCCTGTAATCCCGCGCCTTGGGAGGCTGAGGTGAGTGGATTGCCTGAGCCCATGGGTTCGAGACTGCCTGGGCAACTTGGCGAGACCTCATCTCTACAATAAATCAAAAAAATTAGCCGAGCGTGGTAGCGCGCACCTGTAGTTCCAGCTACTTGGAAGGCTGAGGCAGAAGGATCGCTGGAGCCCAGCAGGTCGAGGCTGCGGTGGCTGGGAGCGGCCACTGCACTCCAGTCTGGGCGA
>CAUYQG010227972.1:0-26943 GCA_963574415.1 Tarsius wallacei | reverse complement strand
ATGCCCGGCTAATTTTTTTATTTATTGTAGAGATGAGGTCTCGCTTGCCCAGGCGGGTCTCGAACCCACGGGCTCAGGCAATCCACTCACCTCAGCCTCCCAAAGGCGCGGGATTACAGGCTGAGCCACCGAGCCCGGCTTTTTTTTGACTTCTGATGATAAAAGGTAGATTCTGTCTTCACAGAGAGGTTTGTGGGGTGAAGAAATCTCACCAGAAGAAGCTGCAGGGCACACTGGTGTGGGCTTGTGTCCCAGGCAGAGGGTTTGCTCAGCTGTGTGACTACTGGCCAGCTACTTAACCCTTCTGAGCTTCAGTTTACTCATCTGTAAGAGGAGATAACTTATGTGCCTCGGAACTGTAGAGTTAAATGAGATAAAAAATGCACATTTTCAGTACAGTCCCCAGTCCAAGTTGACTACATGCTTACCATTACGTGGCTTCAGACATGTCAAGGGAGGACTGCAGAGGTCACATCTAAGTCGTGGTGGTGTTTGAAGCCCCTTAACAAGTGATTGTGCCCAGAGGCTCTCACTTGGGGGCCAACTTGCCCCCAGGGGGACAGTTGGCAATGCCTGAGGCCATTCAGTGTCATGATCCTGTTTGCCGGCATTTGTATATATAGCCACTGGCAGCTAGTGGGGTAGAGACCAGGGAGGCTGCTACACATCCTAGGACACATAAAACAGCCCCTACAAAATGATTATATGGCTCCAGACATCAGTAGTGTTAGGGTTGAGAAAGCCTGCAATAGTACTGTTCCCAGTGTTTTTTCCAAGTGTAATCCAGACATCATCTATATCAGAGTCACCTAAATCATAGTTTTCCAGGCCTTTCCCCAGACTCACTGAAGAGTGGGGTGGTGGGGGGCAAGCAAGGGGTAGGGGTAGATTCCAGGGTCCCACTTTTTTTTTTTTTTGAGAGGATTTTACTCTGTCACTCAGGCTGGAGTGCAGTGGTACAATCATAGCTCACTGCAGCCTCGAACTCCTGGGCTCAAGCGATCCTCCAACCTCAGCTTCCAGAGTAGCTGTGACTATGGGCTCATACACTACCCCTGGCTAATTTCTTTACTTCGTAGAGATAAGGGTCTTGCTATGTATCCTATACTGGGAACCGTATTTCAAAGTGCACGCTGGGTGATTCTAAGTCCCTTCTATTAAAAAAAAAGCACCAGTGTCACCTAGGAGCTTGTTAGAAATGCAGTCTCAGGCCCCACCCAAGACCTACAGAATCTGGACTTTCACAAGATCTCCTGGGATTCCTGTGCACATTAATACTTGAGGAACAAAACTCACAGCCAGTGTTCTCAAACAGGAACGTGTACCAGATCACCCAGAGGGCTGGTTAAGAAATGAGTGGCTCGGGCCCCTCTAGAGTTCCTGAGCTGGTCTGTCTGGGGTAGAGCCAGCCAGTTTTCCTTCTAACAAGTTCCCAGTTGATGCTGATGCTGGCCTGGGACTCACACGTTCAGAATTTCTGCTTTGTGAAAAAGGAAGAAACAGGCTCAGAGGGATACTCAGGGTTGCAGGGTTGGAAGTGTTCAGCTGATTAGAGCCCACACTTGCCATGTTGGCAGCCCATCCACAGCGCTAAGGGGAGAACACAAACAAAACCTCCCACTATTTAGCAATTCACATAATAAAACAGAAAACCATTAAGCCCTTGGGTTTTTGTTTTGATGATACAGACACCAACCAAGATTGAAAACTGAAATTTAAGTGAAGTTATAACACACTGGTTTAAGGAACTGACTAGGAAGCCAGCTGATGAGTTTCAAATTCCAGTTCATTTATTAGCTGTATGTCTCTAGGTTGGTTGCCCAACTTCCCTATTCCTCAATTTCCACACCTGTAAAATGGGTATTATAACTCCTATCTCATAGACTTAGATGAAGATTAATTTCTTCAGTATACTTAAAAGAACTCTGTACATAAGTCAACACTATATGAATGGTATTAGTGTCATTCACTGGTGTGCACATGTAAGAGCTACCAGATTTCTGGGGGAGGGAATGCATGTTTTCAATGCAAACTAAGAAACAGGCAAAAGGGGGATTGGTGAGTTAAGAGCTATCAGAGAATTGTATCCAGCACTAAGGCTCACCCAGGTGTACCCTCTGATGGGGAGGTGGGGGGGCCTCGTCAAGACACTCCTGTCACCTTTAGATATCGAGGAAACCAAGGAAGGTCCGAGCCCACCGGCTCCTGAGGGCAACGGCTGGAAGAGAGACCCTTTGAGTGTAGAAGAGGGGTGGCCACACTGGACAGCCACACGAGCTCAGCCCAGTGAGTGTCTGAATCCCTTAAGAAATGGCAGGTGCTCCCTCCCTGGGGTTGTTCTGCTGGAACTCACCTCTCCCTTATATTTTCCTCCAAAAGCTACATGAATTGCAAAGCCACTTGCAAATCAAGAGTGGCTCAACCTTGTAAAGATAAAAAGGCGGCCCCTTGCTCAGCGCCACAGACCTAAGATCCTAGAATAAAGCATCAGCTGGAAGAGCGCTCTTTCTCTGAGGCAGGGGTTGGGCTTGAGGCTCCTTACAGGCATGGCTGCCGGCCTCCTCCCACGGGGAGGCGCCTCGAGGTCTCCAGGATGCACAACACCCTCCCCACGACGCCAAACGTTGGGCGTGGCTCCAGAAGGCACCGCCTATTACTGTTTGCAGGAATCAGAAGGCGCTCAGCATACCGCCTTTGAACTCCAGCCCCGAGTTATCCAGCAGTTCTCTTCTAGAAGCACTTCCCGCAAGAGATTCAGCGTCCCCAGCTCCTCCCAACTACCCCCTTAGCTTGGGGAGGCCGCAGGAGCCCCGCCCGCCCCCCCCGGGGGGGGAGGGTCCTACAGTCCCAATCTGCTTTCGCCCGTTCTAGGCCTCGTGCACAGCGGTGGTTGGTACTCTGGTTAGGGCAGTTCTATCCTAAATAGATTTTAAAAATACAAACCATTAGTTTAGGGAAGATGTGGTCAACCCCCTCCCCCGGACTGTTCTGGAAATTACTGCAGAGTCGGAGAGCCCGCGCCTCTGAAGGTGGGAGCCTCCTCAGAGCAGGGACCTTCCTGCGCGGGGAGAGGAAGGAAAAGCGGGAAGCAGAGTAGGAAGTCCAGTTAAAACTCCTCTTCCACCCCCTTGCTTAAGAGACAGGTAGCAGCTAACTTGGGGGCAGGGAAGAGAAAGTAGGAACCGACACCGTCTCAATCAGAGCGCACTAGCAGCAGGAAGTCAAACGCTTTAGAAAGGCAGATTCCCCAACTCCACCCCTGAGATTCCGATAGGGGCGCCGGAGACACCCAGCCAGTTAGGAAAGCTTCCCTCCTGCAGGCTCTCCTGAAGTGGAGGATCCCGGGACTGCAGGGTGAAGATGTTACCTGATGGGCTTAGGGCCGCCAAGGGTCTCCCCGCTATGCTATGTCCTGACCCTCTTGAGCTGGAGTCACGGGGGAGCCTGTTACGTCCGACCGTGTCACTGCACCGCCCCCAGCATGGCTCCCCACCTTCACTCAGATAAAATGCAGAGTTCTTCTGGGGCTTCCCCCAACCCGCCACGACCTGACCCGCTTGAGTCAGAGTCACGTGGCAGCCGGGGGCGCCTGCTAGGTCCGACCGTGTCACTGCATCGCCCCCACCATGGCTCCCCCTTCACTCAGATAAAATGCAGAGTCCTTCTGGGGCTCCCCCCACTCCGCCACGACATGTCCCCCATCCCCTCCCGGTCCTCCGCTGACCTCCCATAGGCTCCAGCCTCGGTGCTTGCGTTCCCTCTGTCTGGAATGCTCTCCCCCGGCCGTCCTGGGCTCGCTACATCCCCCGGTCTTTCCTAGATGGTCGGCTTCTCCGTGAGGCCTTTACCCGACACAGGCTCTCCCCAGTCCCCGAGCAAAGACGCGTAGGGCGCAGGTCCCAGAACGCCCACCTTCCAGGCGCACAGCCGAAGCCCACTGCCAAGGAGGTCGGGGACTCAGGGCCCGCGCACCCCGAAGACAGACTCCGAGAGGCCTCGGAGCATCCTTCGGAGAGTCTGGGAGGCTAACTGGTTTCCCGGCGCTTGGGGGGAGTGGCCGAAGGAATCCACGCGGGAGGGGCATGATTTACCCCCGGAGGGTGTAATCGACAAGGGGTGTAATTCACAAGAGCGGAGGCCGGGGGCGCTCGGGTCGGAGTCCAGGACTCGAGGTGGAAGCTTCACCCGCGGTCCCACGCCCTCTGCCGAGTCCTCAGACCCGCGCGTCTCGCAGAAACGTCCGGGAAATGCCCCCAGGCCCCGGCCGGCGTCCGCGGCGCTACTCACCCGGCTCCCCCGCCACCTGCAGGGCCACCTCGGCGCGCTCCCGGCGCGCAGGCAGCGAGTCCTCGGAGCCGAGGTGCTGGGGCTTGGCCTGCTTGCGCCGCGACATGGCGTGAGGACCCGGCTCCCGCGCGTCCCTAGGAGTGGCCTACTTCACACAAGCAATTCCCGGAGTTCGGAAATTACCCCCCTTCGGCCGGAACGCGCATGTCCCGGCAATTCAGCTCATCAGTCGAGCAGGGCGATTTATCCAGAGTCCTGACGGCTGATTGGCCTGGAGCCAAGACCTCAGGGGTCCTGTGGGCCTGCTGTCCGCACCCGGGCAGCCCGCACCACCTGGGAGCTCGTTAGAAATGCAGACTCTCGGGCTCCACCCCAGACCCACAGAATCGGAATCTGCATTTTAACAAGATCCCCAGGTGATTCGCATGCACATTAAAGTTTGAGAAACCGTGTCTGCATTTTAACGAGATCCCCAGGTGATTGGTTTGCCCATTAAAATTTCAGAAGCACAGCTCTCCTCCAACTTTAATGTTCACGGGAGTCACTGGGGATCTCGTTAAAATGCAGATTCTGACTCAGTGGGTCTGGAGTGGGGCCTGAGCTTCTGTATTTCTAACGAGCTCCCAGGTGGTGCTGCGGCTGGAGCTGGGGCACGGGCTGCGCTTTCAGATTCACTTAATTGGTATGGGCTGAGACCTGGGCAGTGGTGTAGTTTTTAAAAAGCTCCCCGGGTTATTCTGAAGTGCATCCGAGGTAGGGAAGCACGACCTCTGCCCGCAGTCCTCAACCTTGGCGGCCAATGCAAATTTAACATTTACATGAGACCGGAGGTGCCGGTTACAGATGCAGATTCCGTGGGTTCTGGATGCAGGCGGCCGAGGCCAGGAGTGTGCATGTTTACACAGCGCGCCCCCTCTGTCCCCTGAATCTGCCGCACGGAGTCTAGGACCACACAGGAGAGGCCTCTGGGGCCAGCGGGGACAACGGTCCCGCCCAGCAAGTAGTCCTGGGGGTTTGAGCTAATTGTTGTTCATGCTCAGACTGGCTGTGAGCTTGATGAGACCTGAGGGGGACCCTTCCTTGCCCCACACGAACGACATGCAACAGGGAGCAAGCAAGCCACCCACAGGTGTTTACTTTCTCCAAGTTGGGGAGTTACTTAAGACGGGGCTGTGTCCCAAGCTTGCCCGAACCTGAGAATCACGTGAGGCCCTTGTTAAAGACCCAGGCCGGCTCGGCTCTGAAGCCTTGGGGAAGGTCTGAGAATACGTAATTTTAACGGCGCCCCTAGTGGATTTTATGGTGTGGCTGAGTCCGAATAAGACGCTTCCAGGCCCTGGGGGGCGGGGATCAGCAGCGTCTGTGATATACATTTTGTGGGGTTACCTTTGGCAAACCCCAGGGCTGGGTATGGAGAAGAGCTTTTAAAAATCTAACTGTTTATATTTCTCAAAAGAAGACTTGTTTTCCTCAAACTCCCCGTTGATTTTCATGTTGTGGATTGGCTTAGGGATGTTTTGTAATGCTGGCTGAAGTCACTTGAGGTTAAGTGTCCGAGACTTAAAAAAAAAATTTTTTTAACAACTTTTTTTATTTTGAGTCAGAGTTTTATTTTTTCACCCAGGCTGGGTTGCAGTGGCACACTGCTCACAGCCACTGCATCCTCGACCTGCTGGGCTCAGGCAATCCTTCCACCTCAGCTTTCCAACTAGCTGGAACTACAGGCTTGCGCCACCAGGCCCAGCTAATTTTTTGATGTATTGTAGAGATGAGGTCTCGCCATGTTACCCAAGTTGGTCTCAAACCTGCTGGCTCAGGCAATCCTCTCGCCTTTACCTCCCAAAGTGCTGGGATTACAGGCGTGAGCCACCACACCCGGCTATAAAACAACTTCTAAAGTTTTTTTTTTTGGAGGGGGGATGTGTGTTCACATAACTGAGAAGACATCTGAAGATATATACATGTGCTCATGTTGGTCATGTCTATTTTTGAGGAGACTAGATAAACTGGGAACAGTAGTTGTTTCTGGGAAGCTGATAAAGGGGTGGAGAATGGGAGACACCTGATTCCCGTCTATACTGCTAGAGGTGTCTGTGTGTGTTTGGTATGCATATATTACTTCACCTCCGGAGTCCACAATTGGATTAATCAATTCTTGGTACATAAAGCGTTATCATTAATTACCATTGTTATCCTACATGTGTTGGGCTGCTTGTTTGTTCCTGGGTTTATTATGATATAATGTGTTATCAGGGAACCCATCCCCAAAACTAGAACCTTAACTACAACCAACATCTCTCCCTATGTTTCCTTTCCCAGTTTAATAACCATCGACCTGAATCCTATATACTTAATTCTGTTGCTTTTTCTCTTTAGCAAGTTTTATTCCTAAAAATATATTTTATTCCTAAATAATATGCACAGTATCTATTTTTAAAAACCTGATAAAAAGGTTATGTTATCTTCCATGAATTACTCCCCCCACTTAATATTTGCTAAAATCATCCAATTGCTGTCATTGTTCATCCATTTTGATGGCTTTGTAATAGTCCATCGTGTGAAAATCTCATAGTTTATAAACCTACTCTCTTCCTGCTGGGCCCTTGGGCCTTTGCCAGGTCTTTGCAATTGTGAACAGTGCTACAATGATCTATGATCTTTTTAAAAATTGTCAGTTTCTCTTGGGTGAATGTATAGCTTGGGGGTGGTACAAGAGATAATGCCAAAATGACTGCACCAATGTATACTTCCCCCGCAAGGTATAAGAGATAACGTGGAGTCTTTTTTCACTCAATATTACAAAATGTGTTGATTTTTTAAACATAAAATTGAGACATTGATATAAAATGGTATCTCACTATGGTCTTGATTTGCATTTTACCTCCATGTATAATTTAAACAGGCACAGTGGCTCTTTGGGAGACTGAGGCAGAAGAATTGCTTGAGGCCAGTAGTTCGAGACCAACCACGGCAACATAGTGAGACTTTGTCTCTACAAAAAATTAAAACAACAATAACAACAACAACAACAACAACAACAAAGGGCATGGTGGCATGCACTGGTAGTCCCAGCTACTAGAGAGGCTGAGGCAGAAGGATAGCCTGAGCCCAGGAGGTGAGCTGTGATCATACCACTGCACTCCAGCCTGAGCCATAGAGTGAAACTCCAGTTTAAAAAAAAACGTGAAAATTTTAAATGTTTTTCACAAACATAATGGCAACTGATTAGTTTTATTTTTGAAAGGATTGTTTTACTATATTGCAAAATATTCATTCAAAGTTTAAGTTCTTTTTTTAAAAAAATTTTCAGTTGGAGTCTCACTCTGTCTCCCAGGCTGGATGGAGTGCAGTGGCATAGCCACTGCAGCCTTGACCTGCTTGGCTCAGGCAATCCTTCTGCTTCAACCTTCCAAATAGCTGGAACTACAGGTGTGCGCCAGCATGCCTGGCTAATTTTTTGATTTATTGTAGAGATGAGGTCTTGCCAAGTTTCCCAGGCTGGTCTCCAACCTCTGGGCTCAGGCAATCCTCTCTCACCTTGGCTTCCCAAGGTTCTGGGATTACTAGTGTGAGCCACTGCTCCCAGCCATAAAGTTCAAGTCCTGAATTAAGTTTATTATCATGTTTAGTTTTAATGGCTTTTTATGTCAAGGGACATAATAGGAAAATGGGGAAAAAAATTCCTTACAGGATACACAGATCTAAATAAAAGCAAAATATCACTGACTATGTTTAATTCACCTCTTTCTATCCCATCTGCCAGTTATACAAATGGACTATTCTGTTTGTTGAAATCCAGCTAGCAAATTTTCATCTTTCCCGATAATCAGGGGCTTTTGCAGATTAAACTGAAGAGGACACATCACTATACTGTATCTCTAACAAAAGGATTTCAAACCCATGGATGTTCTTCTTTTTTTTTTAGCAGTTGTTTAAACAAACTAGAAGATTCTATTGCTAAGTTTAAATACCTAGATTGAGGATTGAGGTTTTTAATTAGGTGACAGCTTTTCATCGCTTTCAGCGACAATATCACATAACAAGGGAAGCATACTGTCTTCACAGGATGCTTCTGTTGAAAACTAGTTACTTCCTCATTGTTTATATATCACCTTTGTCCTGATTTTTACTTCATTGGTTGTTTGCTTGCATAGAAAGTCAGTGAATTTTCAACCTTTGTCAACTGGTACAAGAAACATGGTCATTATCTGTAATTTTCACAGCTTTTTAAGTATTTTGCCAAGAGATAAATAGCACATCTCTAAATTATACAAAATCATTTTCTGGCTACTCTGCCTCTCTTTATACTTCCTCTGGAATCTCTATAATTTTTTTTTTCATTTTTGAGTCAGAGTCTTTGCCCAGGTTGGAGTGCAGTGGTATGCTCATAGCCACAGCAGGCTTGACCTGCTGGGCTCAGATGATCCTTCCACCTCAGCCTTCCAAATAGCTGGAACAACAGGGGCACACCACCATGCCTGGCTAATTTTTTGATTTATTGTAGAGATGAGGCCTCGCCAAGTTGCCCAGGCTAGTTTCGAATCCCTGGGTTCAGGCAGTCCTCTTGCCCTGGCTTCCCAAAGTGCTGGGATTATAGGCATGAGCCATTGTGCCTGGCCTCTATAACATTTTATAATGTAATATCTATGGTCACAGACTGGAGCCAGCTTGAATTAGAATCCTGGCTCTGTCGCTTCTCAATTGTGTGATCCAGAGGAAGCCTCTTGGTGCCCGTTTCTACCACTAATAAAACGGCAATAAAAACTCGGCTAGGTTGTGAGGATGATGAGCGAACTTATGTATAAAGGGCACAGAACAATGTTTAGTACATAGACAGTTCTCTAAGCATGAATAATCATTATTTATGATAATAGAGTAAGAGTTAGTTATAAAAATAGACACCACTCATTCATAATTGGTGGTTCCACTTAACTAGGCACAGACACTTCCATTTCACCTGGAAGTAGATTGAAAGCAAACAGGCTCGTGGTGACATGATGCAACTCTTCTGAGTCGCAGAATTCTCCTGCCAGTTTCAATCCATATACTCAATGAGTAAACTTTCCTTTGTAAAGAGAAAGAGGTGAAAATAAAGTAGGATGTTGTCTCTGATTGCCCTGGGCCTCCTGGGTGCCAGCACCCTGCCTGTGTCATTGAACATCCCCACTTGACTTCTACTGTTATGACCACCACTATGAATACAGGAAGGACTAGATAAAGTTTATCCGGCTACAAATGATTCCCCTAAAAAGTTCCCCTAAAAGCTATACAGGAGCAAGTCTCATTTCTTTATCATCACCTGTGCCAGGAATTCATTTATTTGTTCATCTGCTAACAATGCTTTGAGTTCACATTATTGCTGGGCTCTGTTCTAGGTGCTAGAGTTAGAGTGATATCCAAGACAGACAGGGTCCGGTGGGGCAGTCAGAGAAGTAACCAATGAATGAATGCTCAAGGTCACTTCAGTTAGCGACAGGTAATATGATCAAAATCCCATGGGGTGATGTGATCTGGAGTGACTGGTGGTAGTTGGGGGTGCCTGAGTTTGGCTAGAAGTGACTTTTGAATATGATAGCCAGCCATGGGAAGAACGAGGGAAAGAGCATTCCTAGGGGAGGATTGCAAAGCAACAGCAAAGACTCCAAAAGAGAACAAAAACTTTAGTGTGTTTGAAGTAAGGTTAGGAAATTTGATTGACTAGGTAGCTCCCCCCATCAAAAAAATACTGCGTGTAAAATTTTGAAAAAAATGTTCAAGCTCACTTATGATTAAATAAATGCAAGTTCAAATCTTGAACTTACTGTGCATAAAAATCACCTAGGGATCTTGTTAAAATGCAGATTCTGCTGTCAGTGTGGCTCAAAATTTAACACATATACAGATCACCTGGGGACCTTGTTAACAGCAGATTCTGATTTCAGTGCTTCAAGGAATCACCTGGGGATCTTGTTAAATGCAGATTCTGGGCAGCAAACATAGAAGAGTTGTTCAATCTCACTAATTATAAGGGAATGAGTAGTGAAACAAGCATGCATTCTTCCTTTTCACCTATCCAATCAATAAAAATTAAAAACAGTGATAACATCTACTGTTCGCAAGAGTGCAGGGAAATTGGGTTCCTAATGCATTGCTGGTGGGAGCGTGAATGTTGATGGCCACTGTGGAGTATAATTTGGCAATACATTAAAAAATGTACCCTGTCAATCTATCAGTCCTGCTTTCTGTCTCTTCTCCTCCAGAGAAACATTTGTACATGCACACAAGGGGGATGTCAAGGATACATGTTGCAACACCACTGTCATAGCAGAAAAAAAGAGAAACAACCTAAATGTCCAACAATAGGGAAATTGCTAGATTAAACTGAGGCTTAGCAACATCATAAAATACGAGGCAACAGATAAAAATAATCAGCCATATTTATGAATATAAGCATGGCTAGAGCTCCGAGATATATTGCATTAAAGGAAAGAAGCAAAAGTCCATATAGATCTATAGCATTAAACACATTTTCAAATCCATGTATGTATTCAATGATAAGATATACATTCATGTAAATTCAGAGAAAAGACTGGAAGACTACACACTGGCTAGCTCTTAAGCAAGGTTGGGGGGGCACCAAGGGGGGTAGAGGGGGTGGAGAGGAGGTTAGGGAGAGAAGATTGGAGAAACTACATTTTCCATATGTTTGTGTAAGAGATTATTATCCCCAGGAACTTTTTTTTTTTTTTTAAGAAAATAGGGGCTGGGCACAGTGGCTCAAACCTATAATCCCAGCACTTTGGGAGGCTGAGGCGAGAGGATTGCCTGAACTCAGGGGTTCAAGACCAGTCTGGGCAACTTGGTGAAACCTCATCTCTACAATAAATCAAAAATTAGTCGGGCATAGTAGCGTTCACCTGTAGTTCTGGCTACTTGGAAGGCTGAGGTGGAAGGATCACCTGAGCCCAGCAGGTTGAGGCTGTGGTGGCCGTGAGTGTGCCACTGCACTCCAGCCTGGGTGACAGAGTGAGACTCTGACTCAAAAAAAAAAAAAAAGGAAAGAAAATAGAAACTGTATTCATGTACTACTTTATCGTTAAAAAGTAATAATTAAATCAATACCTAAATCATGGTCCTTTCATACAATAACTTTTATGCAACCATAAAAAAGAATAATGCCTTTCTGTAATGCAAATATAGACTATTTTTCAAGATATATTAAGTGAAATATTCAAAGGACAGAAAGTATACAAATTATGCTGTCATGCATAGGTGTAGCAAATACATACATACATATATAACTATATCAATTTTAACATAAATTTTCTCTCGATATCTACAACAACAGCATCGCTACACAAATTTTATGTGTAGCGATAACACACACACACACACACACACACACACACACACACACACTCTCACATACATAAGCTTGTGGATGTGGAGGGGACCAGGGACCTGGAGATGAGTTGTCCCTTGGCAGGAGGACATGAGTATTTGCAGTGATGTTGAGTGACTGACATCTTGCTATATAACTATTTGCAATCTCTTAAGTTCTAATGTTTTATCTTTTTTTTTTTTTGAGTTAAGGTCTCATTCTGTTGCCCAGGCTGGAGCGCAGTTACACAATCACAGTTCACTACAGACTTGATCTTCCCACCTCAGCCTCCAGCCTGGGACTACAGGCACGTACTATCATGTCCAGCTAATTTTTTTTATTTTTCATAGAGACAGGGTCTCACTATGTTGCCCAGGCTAGTTTCAAAATACTAGGCTCAAGCAATCCTTCTGCTTTGGCCTCCCAAAGTGCTGGAATTACAGGCATAAACCACCATGCCTGGACAAGTTTTAGTGTTTTAGATCATAAAATTTGGCATACATACAAGAGTGTAAAACATAACTGTGAAGCTTTGAGAAAAAAATGAACACCCATGTAACCACCACCACCTTGAGAAAGAAATCCTTCACATACTCCGCTGTTACTTCTCCTTCCTTCTGGCACCTTCTTCCTCTCTCTCTAATTTTGTGTAATTATGGTTTAAAAAGTCTTGTCACCCTAACAATATGTTGTTTAATTGTGCCTCTTTTTGGACTTTCTAGTATTTTCCCTTCCCTTGCTTCTTTAAGTTTGTGAGATTCAACGTGCTGCTGTAGGGGGCAGTAGCTGAATTTTCACTCTTGCAGAATTTCCATTGTGTAAATATCCCATGCTTGACACCTTCTGCTGCTGCCAGTGGGCGGTTTCCAGTTTGGTACGTATGAGCAATGTAGCTGTCAACACTCTTGCACAGCTCTCCTGATTCATGTGTGTTTCTCTACATCCAGAATCTGCATTTAACAAGATCCCTGGGTGATTCTTACGCACACAAAAATGATCTGCTGAAATCAGAGTCTGCTTTTAACAAGGTCCCTGGGTGATCTGTGTAACAGTTAAAATCTGAGACACACTGGAATCAGAATCTGCATTTTAACAAGATCTCCAGGCGATGTCTATGTGCAGTAGGTTTGAGAAGCGCAGAGTAGGTGTGTAGTATATGCTTGTATTCAACTTTCCTGGGAAATGCCAAAGTATTTTCCAAAGTGGCTATATCAGTTTACATTTCCATCAACACATGTTACTTCTTCCTCCCCCCTTTTCTCCCTCCCTCCCTCCTTTCCTTTTTTTTTCTTTCTTTTTTTCTCTCTCTCTCTTACCTTCCTTCCTTCCTTCCTGATCTGCATCTTTATGTATAGAGAAAACAAGCAGCTGTAATCCCAGCACTTTGGGAGGCAGAGGTGAGAGGATTGCCTGAGTACAGGGGTTCAAGATCAGCCTGGGCAACTTGATGAGACCTCGTCTCTACAATAATTTTTTTTTCTGAGTTGGAATCTCACTCTGTTGCCCAGGCTGGAGTGCGGTGGCATGCTTATGGCCACCGCAGCCTCAACCTGCTGGATTTAGGTGATCCTTCTAACTCAACCTTCCAAGTAGCTGGAACTACAGGCATGTGCCACCATGCCCAGCTAATTTTTGATTTATTGTAGACATGAGGTCTCACCAAGTTGCCCAGGCTGGTCTTGAATCCATGGGCTCAGGCAATCCTCTCACCTTGGCCTCCCCAAGTGCTGCAATTATAGGCATGAGCCACCGCGCCTGGCCTTTACAATGAATTTTTTAAAAAATTAGCCAGGAGTGGTGGCGCACTCCTGTGGTTCGACCGACTTGAAAAACTGAGGTGGAGGGATCACTTGAGATTCTTCCTACAGATCTGGAAGTTCCTGAGTTGTAAAGAATATTGTCCAAGAATAGGAATTCTAAGCTTCCAGACCCCAGGGCAGGGTGGAGCAGGCTGGTGGTCAGTTGTCTTTCCTACATCTGAGACTGATGAGTTCCTGATGCTTTGTAGCAATAGTGAAATCTCACAGACCAATTGTGGTGTTCAGGTTCTGTTAGTGTCTTGTGTCTCATGCCACACCATCTCCCTGGTTGACATTTTCTACTAGGACCCATCCAGAAGCCATTCATTTGTCTAGCAAACATTAATTGGATTCCCACAGGATGTGAGACTATACTAACCCCTAGGAATGCAAGAGCAAGTCTTTAAAAAAGTCCCAAGGCAATCAGGAGGATACATAAATAGTCAATTATAACACAGTGTGATAAACGTTCACACAGCATGG
Organism: Tarsius wallacei; assembly: GCA_963574415.1. Taxonomy (NCBI): domain Eukaryota; kingdom Metazoa; phylum Chordata; class Mammalia; order Primates; family Tarsiidae; genus Tarsius; species Tarsius wallacei. The sequence goes on along the minus strand of CAUYQG010227972.1, from coordinate 13,014 downwards.
CAGGTAAAGCTTCTTGCAAGAGGTGGAGTTGTAGCCCTGGCCATGTAGGGTGAGTAGATCTCGGGCAGGTAAAGAAGTGAAGAGGATTTCGGATAGAGTGGACAGGCATGTGCCACCATGCCTGGCTAATTTTTTAAAAAGTCTATTGTAAAGATGAGATCTTGTCAAGTTGCCCAGGTTGATCTCGAACCCCTGGACTAGGGGTGCTGGAGATAAAGCAAAGGAATTGGGTGAGGAGGGGGTATGAAGGATTCCGCATGGCAAGCAGGATATGATTGAATAGTCTCCTGCTTCTCCTTTCCCCTCTGCTATGGTCTGAATATCTGTGTCTCCCCAAAATTCATATGTTGAAATCCTAACCACTATGTGATGCTATTAAGAGGTGGGGCTTTTGAGAGGTGTTTAGGCCATGGGGCTGAAGTCCCCCCAAATGGAAGAGTGCCCTCATAAGAGAAGCCTCACAGAGCTGCCTTGCCCCTGCTACCATGTGAGGACACAGCTGGAAGACGCCATCTATGAGAAAGTGGGGCCCTCACCAGACACCGTATCTGCCGATGCCTTGATCTTGGACTTCCCAGCCCAGAGAACTGTAATAACTGAAATAAACTTCTGTTGTTTATAAGCCATCCAGTCTATGGTACTTTGTTATAGTGGCTCAAACTGACTAAAATACACTCTATCTATTCAAATTCAACCTCGGACACAACCAGGGGCAATTATCAGGCCAGGTTTGGGAAGGTTCCTCAGCCTCCCCTGGCCTGAGAGGCAATGAAGGATAACAGTGATGCTGGTGGTGGTGACCATGAGGATGGAAAGAGTGAGCATTTATAGATGGCTCACCATGAGCTAAGAACCATAGGCACACCTCGCTTTTTAAAAAAATGAGTTAAAGGCTGGTGGCAACCCTGTGTCAAACAAGTATATCGGTGCATTTTTACAACAGCATGTGCTCACTTTGTGTTTCTGTGTCATGTTTTGGTATTTCTTGCAATTATTTCAAACTTTCTCATTATTATTATGGTGATCTACGACCAGTGTTCTTTGATGTTGTGACTGTAATTGTTTTGCGGGCACCACAAACTATGCCCACAAAAGACGGCTGACTTAATAAATAAATAAATACTATGCCCACATAAGACGGCTGACTTAATAAATAAATAAATGTGTACATTCTGACTGCTCTACCAACCAGGAGTTTCCCCATCTCTCTACCTTTCCATGGGTCTCCTTATTTTCTGAGAAACTATAATATTTAAATTAGGTCAATTTAATAATCCTACGATGGCCTCAAAGTGAAAAAAAAAAAAGGCATGTCTCTCACTTTAAATCAAAAGCTAGACATGATGAGGCTTAGTGAGGGAGGCATGTCAAATGCCGAAATAGGCCAAAAGCTAGGCCCTTTGTGCCAAACCATCAGCTAAGTTGTGGATGCAAAGGAAAAGTTATTGAAGGAAATTAAAAGTTCTACTCCAGTGAGCACACGGATTATAAGCAAGTGAAACAACCTTATTGCTGAAATGGAAAAAGTTTGAGTGGTCTGGATAGACGATCAAACCAGCCACAACATTGTCTTAAGCCAAAGTTGAATCCCAAGGAAGGCCTTAACTCTCTTCAATTCTGTGAAGCCTGAAAGAGGTGAGGAAACTATAGAAGAAACGTCTGAAGCTCTCAGACGTTGGTTCATAAGGTTGAAGGAAAGAGGCCATCTCCAGAACATACAAGTACAAGGTGAAGTGGCAAGACCTGATGCAGAAACTTCAAGTTATCCAGAAGATCTAGCTGAAATCATGGATGAAGGTGGCTACACCAAACAACAGTGTGGGTGAAATACCCTCCTGTTGGAAGAAGGTACCATTTAGGACTTTCATAGCTAGTGAGAAGTCAATGGCTGGCTTCAAAACTTCAAAGGGCAGATTAACCCTCTTGTTAGAGGCTAATGCAGCTGGTGGCTTTAGGTTGAAACCAGTGCTCACTTACCATTCTTAAAATCCTAGGGTTCTTAAGAATTATGCTAAATCAGGCCAGGCACAGTAGCTCTTGCCTATAATCCCAGCACTTTGGGAGGCTGAGGTGAGAGGATTGCTTGAGCCCATGGTTTCGAGACCAGCCTGGGCAATTTGGTGAGGCCTCATCTCTACAATAAATAAAAACTTAGCTGGGCGTGGTGGCATATGCCTGTAGTTCCAGCTACTTGGAAGGCTGAGGCAGAAGGATCACCTAAGCCCTGCAGGTCAAGGCTGCAATGGCCATGAGCGTGCCACTGCACTCCAGCCTGAGTGATGGACAGAGACTCCGACTCCAAAAAAAAAAAAAAAAAAAAATTTATGCTAAATCTACTCTGGCGTGCTCTAGAAATAGAACAAAGCCTGGATCACAGCATCTCTGTTTATAGAAATGGTTTACTGAATACTTAAGACCAATATTGAGACCTACTGCTCAGTAAAAAGATTTCTTTCAGAAGATGATTGCTCTCTAAGAATGCACCTAGTCACCCAAGAGCTCTGATGGAGATGTCCAAGGAGATTAATGCTGCTTTTGTGCCTCTAACACACCATCCATTGTGCAACCCATGGATCAAGGAGAAACTGTAACTTTTAAGTCTTATTGTATATAAAAAAAAAATCATTGCATGAGGTTATAGCTGTCATAGATAGTGATTTATCTGGTGGATGTGGACAAAGTAAATTAAACACCTGGAAGGGATTCATCAGTCTAGATGCCACAAAGAACATTTATGATTCAGGGAAGGAGGTGAAAATGTCAACATTGATAGGAGTTTGGAAGAAGTTGATTCCAACCTTCATGAATGACTTTAAGGGGCGCAATACCTCGGTGGAGAAAGTAACTGCAGATGTGGTGGATAGCAAGAAAACTAGAATTAGAAATGGAGCCTGAAGATGGGACCGAATTCCTGCAATCTCATATTAAAACTTGAACAGGTCAGTGTTGCTTCTTATGGATGAGCAAATAAATGGTTTGAGATGGAATCTATTCCTGGTGAAATGCTATGAACATTGTTGAAATGACAACATAAGGTTGGTCACGGTGGCTCACGCCTCTTTGGGAGGCCGAGGTGGGAGGATTGCTTGAGCCCACAAGTTCGAGACCAGCCTGGGCAACATAGTGAGACCTTGTCTCTACAAAAAAAAAAAAAAAAAAAAGAAAAGAAAAGAAATGACAACAGAGGATTTAGAATATTCTATAAACTTAGTTGATAAAGCACTGACAGGGTTGGAGAGGATTGATTCCAATTTTGAAAGAAATTCTACTATGGCTAAAATGCTATCAGACAGCATTGCATGTTACAGGGATATCCTTCAAGAAAGAGTGTTATTTGATGTGACAGACTTCATTGTTGTCTTATTTCAAGAAATTCCCACTGCCACTCCAACCTTCAGCAACCTTCACCCTGATCAGTCAGCAGCCATCAACATCGAGGCTGATACATTTGTGAATGACTTTATTGTGGGGTTATGGAAGTCAACCAGCAATATCTCCCAATATGTTTTAAAATATATTTTACATGTATTTGTCACTTCAGAGTCTGGCTCGTGAGTTTGAACAAGTCTCTTAACCTCCTAGAGCCTCAGTTTCCTCATCTGTAAAATTAGGGTGCTAATCCTACCTACCGCAAATGGTTTTTCTGAGCTTAAGAGGGAATATGTATAAAGGGATTTACAAACAGTAAATAATAAAAAGTATGTTATTACTAATATTATGGGCAGTCAACCACCTACCTTTATACTACAAAAGCAGTATAAAGGCTTTAAAGACTATTTATTTTTAAAGATAATCATTATCACTGTAAATTTTATTTTACACTTACATTGTGCCCAGCATGCTGGGGACACATTGGTGAACAAGACAGAAGGAACTTTGATTGGAACACTTAGTGTTTAGTGATTCTAGAAGGTTCTAATATGATCCCATTTTTATTATATTGCTTTGGGTTCTTTAACAAAGATAAAAACTAGGCTTAAATAAAATATGAGGTTCATTTCTTTCATTTTTCATTTTCTTTTGGATGAACTCTTTCCAAGAATTCATCCAGGACCCATCTCCTTCTGGCTTACTGTTCTACTATTCCCTCAAGTGTTTTCCTCAAAGCAAAGAGTCACTTCCATGATCCAGTCCATGGGAAGGAGGAAGAGGCGGGCAAACAGTTGCCTTTTGTAAAGCTGACAAGAGTATGTGTCATTTCCTGGTTGTGTCTCATTGGCCAGAATTTAGTTACATGGTCACACATAGCTGCAAGGGAGTCCAGGAATATGTATTCTCATAGACTGGTCAATTGCCCAGCTAAAACTCAGAGGAAATCATGGGAATTTATCCCACAGATACACTGACACACATACAAGATGAACATTTATAAGATTACTCATTGTAGCACTCTTTGGAATTGCAAATGCCTAGAGGCAACCCAAGTGTTTGTTTACAGGCCACTTGTTGAACAAGGAGATGCTTCTTCTGGATGAGAAAAGAAAGTGGTTTTTTGAGATGGAATTGACTCCATCTTTGTGTGACAGGGCCACATAAGGTAATACTCTGCAGCTGTAAAAAACGAGTGGAGGAAACTGTGCGAAAATGGTAAGATCTTCTGGATATATTAAGTGAAAAAAGCACGGAACAGAACCCTGTATATTGTATACAACTCTTTTTTTTTTCCTCAAAGGAGAAGGGGGCAGGGGAAGAGTCTATTCACATCTGCTTGTTTGCATAAAGAAGCACTGGAAGGCTCTACTGTGCAGCCATGCTGTTGGTGTCCTGCCCATTTCCCCTCACCTTTGTCACCTCGGTGCATGCTAGACTCATCTCCAGCTGCCAGCTGCTATACCCATTCTGCCCACCTGTGCTGGAGATGGATGTGTTGGGCTCTCAGTTCTGTGCCCTCCCCAGAGCAGCCCTCGATCAATGCCTGAAGGGTATTGGTTGATAGATGCCCTGGCTCCGCCACACCATGCTTCTTGGGCAGGATAAGTGACTTGAAGACATACGGTCCTCACTATATGGTATCATATCACAGGATTTCCTGGCAGGATTAAGCTCCGGCAGCTCACAGTGGGAACTGGTGCTGCCTCACTCTGGACCGGCTGCCTTTGCTTCCCAGACTCACGGTCCCCCTCCCCCACTCCCCTTCCCTAATAAACGACTTCCTCTCTAGTCCTGGTCTAGAGTCTGCTGCTGCAGAAACCGCAATGAAGATCAAAATAATTAATAAAAGGGGTTACCATAGGAACAGGAAGGGAACACAGGATGGAAATGCAACTTCTTAATGGATACCATCTTATAATTCTTTTCTTTTCTTTTTTTTTTTTTTCTGAGTCAGAGTCTCACTCTGACACCCAGGCTGGAGTGCAGTGGCATGCTCATGGCCACTGTAGCCTCCACCTGCTGTGTTCAGGTGATCCTTTTGCCTCAACCTTCCAAATAGCTGGAACCACAGGTGTGTGCCACCACACCCAGCTAATTTTTTTAAAAAATTATTGTAGAGATGAGATCTTGCCAAGTTACCCAGGCTGGACTTGAACCCCTGGGCTCTGACAATCCTCTCATCTCCAACTCCCAAAGTGTTGGGATTACAGGCGTGAGCCACCACACCCAGTTTCTTTTGGTGTTTTAACATTGTTCATGTTCAACCCCACAAAAACCTGAGCGGTCTAGTCCTAGAAAAAAGAAAACACTAGGTATTGGAATACAATGAACAGTGTGCCATGCCCGCCCGTTCCTTCTATGTACCTTCCTGCGTGATGCCACACCACCTGCCGTGTTATAAAGAAGCGGGTCCCCCATTTTTCTCCCTCTGTTCAGTTAGGGGCACAAGTCCAAGGTTACAAATGGAATGGGGGAGTTGAGTGTGATGGTGAACTCTGGCCTTGTCTGTCTGGCAATGAGTAAGGTGGGTTGGTGGTGAATCCATAACTACTGGGCCTCAGTTTTATCACCTGAGAAGTAGGCATGCCAAACACCCACCTGCCTTCCCCTCAGAGTTGCAAGGATCAAACATTCGCTGCAGGATCTAAAAAAGTTCACCTTCCATGATTTTACAGGTCTGAGGAGCTCATGGCTTCTTAAGTCAATCACGCATTTCATTTGAGTTGCTGGGTTTATGAAAATTCTACAAAGAAGTAAAATGCGACTGGGTACGGTGGCTCACACTTGTAATCCCAGCACTTTGGGAGGCCAAGAGGGGAGGATTGATTGAGCCCAGAATTTGAGACCAGCCTAGGTAACCTCATCTCAAAAAAAAAAAAAGCCAGCATGATGGAGCACACCTGTAGTCTCAGCTACTTGGGAGGCTAAGGTGAAAGGACTGCTTGAGCCCAGGAGGTCAAGGCTGTGTTGAGCTGTGATCAAGCCACTGCACTCCAGCCTGGGTGACAGACTGAGATTCCCACTCAAAAAAAAAAAAAAAAAATGTTAAAGGCATGATCTCTTCTCTGAAGGGACACTCATGGAGGGGTAACAGAGCTTAATGCATTGTTTAAAAATACAGATGTTGATATAAGACACAACTAACAACTGTTTCTATTGCTTTACAGACATTTACTGACCCTTGCTTTAGACCCATAACTATGACCTTGGGCCAGCCAGACATGGGACACATACTCTCTCCATGCAGGGGGCATGTCAGTCCCACCTGAAGCACATGGGCTGAAAGCAGGGGTGGAGGGATACCCAAGGAAAACCTAAGAAATGCTCAGAGGAGGTAGATAGCCTGGGGGGAGGGAGGTTCAGGGTCTCGGGGATTAATATTTATGGTTTTGTATAGCCACGGCACCCTCCTTCCTTTGGGGACCTGGCTGTGGTGGGGTTGCTGTTTATAGAAAACCGCTGGCTTGTCATAGCCTGCTGGGTCCCTCTGACCTGCTCTAGTGGGCCTGTACCTCGTGGGAGACTTTCTGGGGTATCCACACATCAAAGCAAAGAGCAGGAAAGACTGGACTGCCTTCTGGGCTTGCCAAATTGGGACGAAGTCAGCCTGGAGTTGCCTGTGATTGTACCCTTAAGCCATGTGCAGAAGGAAGGAAGCAAGCCATCTGCAGAAGAAAGGAAGCAAGCCAAGGAGGAGCCTGCAGGGATGGGTGTGAGTGTGGAAGAAGACAGGCTGCACAGGGATCGCCTCCCTGGCTTCGGGCCCCCGTGTCCCTGGAGCTGTCCTGGTCCCTGGGTTTTCTCCTTGGATTCTGGGAACCACCCAGTATCCATCTAGGAAGTCTCCCTCTTCCTTCTGAAGTTTTAGCTGTGTTTTCTGTTATGTGTCACCCAAAGAGTGCGGAAAACTCTGGTCTAGCTGCAGAGAAAGGCCTCAGAGGGCCCCTCCTCACTGGAGGCCAGAGGAAGCAAGACCTCCAGCAAGCAGAAGCCACGAGATTTGTAAATGATAAAATACAAGGCAGGGCAGTAAGTGGTGAGCTGAATGGAAACGAGTGACAAGAAGAACCATCAACATAAACTCAAATGGACAGAAAACGTGGGTGATCCAAGGCTTAGTTACAGTGGGGGAAAATTCCCAAGAGCTCCCAGAACAAAGGAACTCTGGGTGCTTAATAAACTTTTTTTTTGAGTCGGGGTCTCCCTCTGTTGCCCAGGCTGGAGTGCAGTGGCACAATCACAGCTCACTGCAACCTTGACCTCCTGGGATCAGGCGATCCTCCCTCCTCAGCCTCCCATGTAGCTGGGACTACAGGCATGTGCCACCATGCTCAGCTAATTTTTTAAATTTTTTGTAGAGAAAAAAAGTTTGTTGTAAGGAATAGATATATGCTAAGGCAAACGGAGTGACATGTTACTGATACAATCTTGGTGGTAAGAATATGAGTGTTCACTAAACATTCAACTTTGCTGCGTGTCTGAAACTTTTACAAAGAATAGGATGTTTTTACTTTAAAAAGTTCCACATTGGCTGGGCGTAGTGGCTTATGCCTATAATCCCGGCACTTTGGGAGGCTAAGGTGAGAGGATTGCCTAAGCCCAGGGGTTCGAGACTAGCCTGGGCAACTTGGTGAGACCTCATCTCTACAACAAATCAAGAAAAATTAGCTGGGCATGGTCATGCACACCTATAGTTCCAGCTGCTTGGAAGACTGAGGTGGAAGGATTGCCTGAGCCCAGCAGGTCAAGGCTGCAGAGACCCTGAGCAGCATGCTACTGCACTCCAGCCTGGGCAACAGAGTAAGACTCCAACTCAAAAAAAAAAAAAAGTAAAAGTCCCATATCTATGATGAAATCAGAGGCCAGCCCTAGCACTGGTACCCATCCAGCTCTCAGAAGGAAGGAAAGCGTCTGTGGTGTGGTGGGCTGTCTTTCGGCATACAGGTATCAAGACTTGTACTGCTCAAGCAAAACCATCTAAGCTGGTGTCCTTGACTAGGGTAAGGGCTGAGTTCACAGCAATGAAATCCACATTGGTATGGCACAGATCCTGCCTAACTGGAGTCCTTCGTATGGGCGACCATCAGAGCTCCTCTCTCTGGGAGTGTACCAGCTAGAGGTCACTGATCACAAGCAACAGAAAAAGACTGCGGCCAATGGAACCAGGAGACAAGTTTATGACAGCTCGTGAAGGAGCTGAGGCCGTAGACGGGAGTAGAGAGCCCTGCTCAGAGACGGGCAGAAAGCGAGGCAGGCCCGACAGTGTGACCATGGCCTTGGGATCCCGTGGGCACTGTTTGCTTAGGATGCTGCAGGCGGCATCTTGGGCACTGAGGCACTGGGAACCCCTAAGCTGCACCCCACATCCCCTGCACACTGGTTAGAAATCTGCTGAACTGTGGCCACTGTGAACAGATACCAGTCTCTACCGATGGGTCCATGAGCTCATGTGGTCTTGATGTTTGTTCTCCAACTGCTGAGGGATGGGGAGTGTGGCTGATGCCCACCAGCCTGCGCAGTGGGTCACTGTCTTCACCCAGAAGGGATGGGACCCTAAGCAGTCCTAAGAATGACAACTGTCAACTGTAGGCTATTGACAGCTTCCATAAGACACAGATACCTCGAGGAAGCAGGTGAACAGAGCTGCCACTGAATATGGCTACATTGCTTGACTGCCTACTATGTGCCAGGTACTTAACATGTATTATTTTATGTAATTCTTCCTTAAACCATGACAAGGCAGGCATTGTTATTATCCCCATTATACAGAAGTTCAGAGACGTAAGGTCACTCATCTGGGTCAGAAATTTGGGAAGATGGGGAGCTGGAGTTTGAACCCAGTTCTTTGTGACTTCAGAGTCCTTGTTTTTAACTTAAACCACGACCCTCTATGCCAATTGTTCTCCATGGGCCTGTTTAAACCTGTGACTCAGGATAAAAAGGTCTTTGAATGTCTGTACTTACCTGCTTAAGGTAATTTGGGTGTGTCTATACTGTTTACACTGAACTGAGTTGAAAGGTGACCTGTAAAAGTGACTGCTGGTTTGATGCAAGAAATTTTATTTATTTGATTTGCTTTGCTTTGAGTCAGGGTTTCACTCTGTTGCCCAGGCTGGTGTGCAGTGGCACATTCACGGCTACCACAGCCTCACCCTCCTGAGCTCAATGTGATCCTTCTGTCTCAGCCTTCTGAGTAGCTGGGACTACAGGTGTGTGCCACAATGTCCAGCTAACTTAAAAATTTTTTTTTTGTGGGTCTGAGGTCTTGCTATATGTTACCCAGGCTGGTCTCAAACTTTTGGGCTCAAGCAATCCTCCTGCCTCAGCCTCCTAGGGTGCTGGGATTACAGGTATGAGCCACCACGCCCAGCCAATACATTTTAATACTGAGAGAAATCTAAGTTCTCACTGAGCCTTTGACATACCAAGCTTTCCAATTAATCTGAAGTTGGTCTCTCCTTCTGGAGACACATGGAAGGTTAGATGTAGATCAGAATGAACAGAATCCTCTTAGGATTTTATGTAAAGCCTCAACAGTGCTGAGGCATTTCTAGCACTTTAGTCTTTTCACGCATCTTCTCCTGGGAGGTGCCGCATCTCAGAGCCAATAGGGAAAATTCTAAGAAAAGATGCTCATATGAAAGCTGACAGGTGGTGGGCAGGCTGAGGGGAGGCCTATGGGTAGATTTTCCTTCAGTGGAATGAGAACTGTCTAGAAATTAAAAAAAAAACCCACAAAAATTCCCAAAAATGAAGTAAAAAAGAAGCAAGACGAGATGGGAAGAAATTTTACAAGGACAAATACTTTTTCATCATACTTGTGCTGAAAATGACTTCACAGTAGTATTGTAGCCAGGTGTGGCGGCTCACGCCAGTCATTCCAGTACTTTAGGAGGCTGAGGCAGGAGGATCACCTTGAGCCCAGGAGTTTGAGACCAGTCTGGGCAATAGAGCAATAACTCATCTCTACAAAAAATTTTTAAAAAGTTAGGCAGGCATGGTGGCGTGTGCCTGTAGTCCCAGGTACTCCAGAGGCTAAGGCGGAAGGATTGCCTGAGCCCAGGAGGTTGAGGCTGTGGTGAGCCATGATGGTGCCACTGTATTCCAACCTGGGCAACAGAGTGTGTGAGACCCCAACTCAAAATAAAAATGAAAAACAAACAAACAAACCCCCCAAAACATAGTAGTGTGGGGAAAAACATTATTTCATTTACCCAGATACTGAACACTGTAGACAGCAATTCTGTAGGAAGTCACACGTCAAGGATATTCCCTAGTAGCCACTAGCATTAGATAATTGTTGCTATAGTATAACCTCAAAATCCCCATGGCTGTCAACATGAATGTTTATTTTTTTCTGGGACTGTGGGTTCACTGAGGCTCTGCTGGTCTTGGCTCTAGGCTGGGCCAGGTTGAGGTCTCCTCTGTGTGTTTCTTAAACGCTGGGGCCATCGAGCGTGTTCTCCCTACAGCAGATCATTCAAGAGCCAGGGATATGTGAAATCTGACAGCCACACTGAAAACCCCTGTTCCCATCAGAACTGCTAACATTCCACTGGCCAAAGCAAGTCACACAGCTCTGCTTCAAATTGGTGGGGCAGAGAAGCACCTTCCACCCACCATAATGCTGGTGGACAGCGTGGGACATTTCTGTAGCTCAGAGGAAGTACCGTGTTGGAAAGAGCAATCCAGCCTACCTTAGCTAGTACTAATATGGAAAGCAGGAACAAAACCAGACTGCTAAAAACACAGACTGATAACGATGGATACATACATCTACAGTAATAATATGTGCATATCAAAAGCGTCCGGTGGAAAATTCAATCTCTGATCTGCTTTGTGGTGTGTAACTTGTTATTTTTCTTGAAAAGTTAACAAGAGGGAGGTGAAATTCTCCTTAGCCGTGTGGTGTTGCTGCATGCCACCACAAGGGGGCAGCATTAGTCACAATTTTGCAGCTTCTAAGCTAGGCCTTCCATTGGCAACGAGGGCTGGTTTCCATCTGTTCTCCCAGAATAATTATCAACAGTGCCACTTGGCTTTCAAACGTGTCCCAGTTTCGAAGAGGAACATGATCGTATTTTTATTTTATTTTATTTTATGACAAGGTCTTGCTCTGTCACCTAGGCAGGAGTGCAGTGGTGCCATCACAGCTTACTGCAACCTCAACTCCCAGGGCTCTTGCCTGTCATCCTCTTGCCTCGGCCTCCCACATAGCTGGGACTATAGGGACGTGCCACCACACTAGTCTAATTTTTGTATTTTTTTCTAGAGACAAGGTCTCGCTCTGTTGCCCAGGCTGGTCTTGAACTCCTGGCCTCATGTAATCCTCCCACCTCCCATATGTGCTAGGACTGCAGGCATGAGCCACTGTGCCAAGCTGATGGTCTTATACATATGGTCTAATTGTGGCATGTCTTCTCCAGAAATGAACAACTTTTCCAGAAGCCAACACTCCACAATGAGCTCTGACATTTATTTGCCTTTTTCCTTTTAGCAAAACACTCCGGTGACAAATGACCTCTTTCCCTTCAGACCTCAGATGGTCCAGTCCAGCTTGGAATACTCACTCCCCATTTCCCTGTTTGATTTTTTCTCTCTCTCCTTTTCTCTTTCTCTCTTCCTTCCCTCCCTTCTTCCTTTCTTTTTTCAGTCAGAGTCTCACTCTGTCACCCAGGCTGGAGTGCAGTGGCACAATCACAGCTCACTGCAGTCTCAGCCTCCTGGGCACAGGTGAGCCTCTCTTCTCAGTTCTTGAGTAGCTGGTATTATAGGCAAGTGCCACCATGCCTGGCTAATTTTTTTTTTTCCAGAGACGAGGTCTCCCTATGTTGCCTAGGGTGGTCTCGAACTCTTGGGCTCAAGCAATCCTCCTGCCTTGGCCTTCCAAAGTGCTGAGATTACAGGTGTAAGCCACTGTGTCTGACCTGTTTCCATATCCTTATTTATGAGACTAAAACTCAGAGTTTACATCAATAAAAGAAAATTTGGAATATAGCTGAAAACAAACTGTATTTCATTTTAGCAATTCATAAAAACCATTTTATAAAAAGTAATATTCACCAAGGATATACAGGCTGATTAAAAACCAAGCCTATCAACCTCATTAAGATACGTAATATTAGTACATTTTTCGCTTATATTTAATAATTGTTTATCAAAATGTGTATTTCTTTTTCTTTTTTTTTAAGAGATGTGGGGGGATCTTACTATGTTGTCCAAGCTGGTCTTGAACTCTTGGCCTCAAGCAATCCCCCCACCTCACCTCCCAAAGTGCTGGGATACAGGTGTGAGTCACTGTGCCCGACGAACTTCAATTTAAATAACCGTAATGTTGCTGAGAAACAGGAGGAGATGAACAACAAGAACATTTCAAGATGAATAATGTTTCTCACTTTCTTTTCTTCTTTTCTCTGGAAAGTTCATCTATTCACCTCCACTCTGCTGACCATTACTTTCCATTCTTTAATAGTTATAGTTAAGTTTATATTTTGTCTACTGCCATGTAAAAAGTAAATATTAACCATGCCTTAATCTTTCGTTAAGACATCCCTTCCCTGATAAGAGGAAGTGTTTTGTCTTTATCTTTTTCTAAAAACCTCATCCCCAATCCTGAGATTAGCTGAGATCCCTTGCAAATTA
>CAUYQG010227969.1:0-42912 GCA_963574415.1 Tarsius wallacei | reverse complement strand
CACCCGGCTGATTTTTGATTTATTGTAGAGATGAGGTCTCGCCAAGTTGCCCAGGCGGGTCTCGAACCCGCGGGCTCAGGCAATCCACTCACCTCAGCCTCCCAAGGCGCGGGATTACAGGCTGAGCCACCGAGCCCGGCTAAATCTTGATTTTTTTTTCCATTCTTGCTTATGAGAATAGGCACTGTTCCCAGTCCTGTGTAAGCACTGGGTACTGTTCCCTTTTATTCTTTTAAGTGTTCCTTTTTCCAGCCTCGGGCAGTTTTTTCACATGCATATACAGACAGTAGTCAGCTGAATACTCCAGGGGACCTTCTGCTAATACCCAAAGTCCCCTCTCTATGCATTGCTTTTCTCTGTATTATTCTGACTGGCAAACTCTAGGCACCTCAGACTCCCTGTCCTCTCATCATCATAACCTTCACAACTCAAGGTATCTGCCTCACTTTGACAACCCTAGGTATCTGCCAGGCTCTAAGTTTCCCCTCCATTCTTGGAAATTCTCCCAAGACAGTAAGCTACGTCGATCACCTTGTTGTATCCCATCTCTTTGGGATCACTGTTTTTTGTTGACTAATGTCCTAGTGAAGACTGTTTTTTAATATATTTTTTTGGTGATTTCAGGTGGTAGGGTAAATCTGGACCCTGCCGCCTCTTTATGACTAGAAACTCAATATCTGTTTTTGAAATCTTCAAAATGTATGACTGAAATAAACCATCTCTCAGCCTGTTTCTAGCTCTGTTATGGTTTTATAGTTTGGAGTTCAAGTCTATGGAGTGGATAGGGTCATGCTCCCTTTCTGTATTTAGAACACTTAGTCACAGGACAGCCTTTTAAAAACTAACACTTAAATAGACATGCTAAGTGCCAGTTACTATTCTAAGTCTACAGTTCCTTATCTACAACTCTAGGAGCCAATTTTGTATTTTCTATTTTTAGAAAGATGTATATATCAAATATAATCTTATACCTCAAGCTGAGTCTGAGGTAGCACTCTGTAATCAAATTTATTTTTATATTTCTATAGCAAAAATATGCATTTTAGCCCCTGTAGGAGAAATAAGAATTATACACAGCCAAATTTCAGTCCAGGTCAAGCTTTCCTTCTCAATACATTTTTCAGTTCTTTTCTCCAAAGGGTCACAAAAATCATTTAAGTTTTCGGCTGTTTTGGTTTGAGAATTTTGGGTGACTATAATATGCACTAATTTATTTAATCCTTACAATCAATTTGAAATAGGCAATCTAATTATGGCCATTTTACAAATGAGGGAAATGAAGCGCAGAAAGTTAAGCAGCTTGTCCAAAGTTATGCAGCCAGCAAGGAGTAGATCTAAGATTTGAACCCAGACATCTTGGCCTCAGAACCTGGGGTCTTCTCTACTGTACAATACTGCCTCTCCTTAAGGAGCCTCCTTACAGGGCAATCCAGGTCATCCCCGAACCTGGGTACTTTTCATGGCAAAAGGTTTTTTGGGGGCTAGGTTAGTTTTTATTAGAAATCACTCTCTGTATCACCATGATCTAAGTGTATGAATGTACTTGGTTTGGATCTCAGGTAGATTCCTACTTCTGTTATGGAAGCGCCTACATTTCCTTCAGGTATGTATCAGAGTACTTGGGGGCCTATTCTGATCTGAACCTGAGTCTGATGGAATCAAACTAGCATGTCAGCTTATCTAATAGTTGTCAAACATGAAAGTTAAGTGTTTTAGGATGTGTTTTCATTATACCTATATTTGAAACTTGGCTTCTGATTATCTTTGCTGAAGGCTTTGTCATAACTCTTGCCAAAGTTGCCCCAGACTTCTCTTTAGAGTCTTCCAATTCATTTTTGGTTGTACAAGCTATGCCTTGCAAAGAACTCATGACTAACAGTGTACTTAGGGGCCAGAACTGAATCTGTCAGTGCCCACTCTAATTCACAGAACCATATCTACCGAGAGTTTCCTTGTTCTAGCAATGGTTCCTTGTTCTAGCATATGCATAGGTGACTGATGTGCTGCGTGTGGTCCCATCCTAAGTGTTCCCTAAACCTGTGTTATGGACTAAATTGTGTCCCCACCTCAAAATTCACATTGAAATCCTTATTCCCAATATGATTGTATTTGTAGATAGGATCTATAAGGAGGTGCTTAGGTTTAATGCTCATAAGGATGGGCCCCTAATCCAATAGAATAGGTGTCCTTATAAGAAGAGGAAGAGACATCAGAAGTTACTTTCTCTCTTTCCAAGCAAGCACAGAGGAAAGGCCATGTGAAGATACAGTGAGAAGGCAGTCAAGAAGAACACCCTTACCAAACCCCAAATCTGTCAGTACCATAACTTGGTGAAAATAAATGTCTGTTGTTTAAGCTACCCAGTCTATAGTATTTTGTTATGGTGGCCCTACTTGACTAAAATACCCTGCTCCCATGGAGGCAAGATAGAATGATCCTAGCAGGAATTCTCCAAAATTATCTGTAGCCTGAGCAAATAGCACCCATAAATGTGGCAAGCTAAGATAGCTCTTAAAATTCTCTTGTATTTTTCATGTTAATGTATTGCATTAATTATCTTAGCTCCACTTATGCCTCCTTTTATTACTCGAGTTTTTTCAAAAAGCTAGCTAAACATCAGAAGGGCTCTCACATGTCATATTCCTCCTGGAGGTTTATCTTCTTCAAAAAGCTCTAATACTATGCCTATTCCCCATACAATATTACATATTATTAGTTACTGAAGAGAGAAATAGAGAAAATGTGGACACAGTTAAAATCAATGTGTCTTTGGAGGACTGTTTGGACTTCCATGTAATATGTTGAGGGGAAAGGGAGCTATACTCATTTTTCAATTTAAAATCAGGTAACAGGACATATTTTCCCTGTCTTCAGCCCTGCTAACAAAACTTTAGTTTGTATGCTGATTTTTATTAATATATCAACCATTTTGCCACAATTTTATTCTTATACTCCATTTTCTTTCATTTAATTTTGCTCTTTTAAAATTTATTCAGCAAACATTTACATCCATTTAGTTCCTCCTCTCTGTTATTCTTAGGGGGAAAAGATATCATTTTAAATCTCCTCCATTAGAAAAATATCAATAATCCTATATTCTGTCCCCCTCAAAACACATCACCTTATCATAATAAATACTAGAATTTTCTTCCACTTCTGGATTTGTATATAAGGTTAGATCTATCAGAAGAGTCAGGCAATGAGGACATATGGGATATGTTATTGGTGTTAAGCTTTTTTCATCTTTTTTTCAGGTAGAAACATAATTCTTTATCAGCTGTTTATTTTAGAATCATCTGGGCATGGGGGTGGTTCTAATACAAATATAAATTTGGGGGAGAGGTTTGCAGGATTAGGTAAAAGCCCGAGAATCATTGATTTACAAATGCCAGGAAGGCAGGTGCTGTTTCTTTACCATTCCTCATAGCTCCTTAATACTGGAAACACTGCTATGCCCATGAGAGTTGTTGAACAAATGTTTTGTTTGAATTTCCTTTTATTACATTAATGTTAGATAAGGTGGAACTACTTTTTGTTTTGTGAATAAACAAAGTATGCTCTTTGTTTTCAGACTGAGTTTTAGAGATCTGTTAACTTCCTCCTGCATAATGAGTGCTAGAAAATATCCTTTACCAGCTCATCACTATTGACAATGACAAAGAAATTTGCTTTTTAATAATGTATTACCACTGTATGTGCAAGTGTTTAGAGGGTGGGGAACAAACAGTTTTCCCTTCCAGACAATAATGCCTTGCCATAACCTTGACACGATGCACATTAATTTTACGTTATGCTCGGTAGTCAGAGAGAAAATTAAAGCTCTTGCTATTATCTCTCCAAAAAGGCTGATAATCTTCTGGCGTGAGGCACAAGCATGCCAAGACTGTGCCTATATCATCCATTTCCTACTGATCTATTAGCCAGAGTGCTGGCACTTGGATTGAGAATCCCTGACACATTCACCTCTGTGGCTTCCATTTTAGTGAGCATTTAGTTAGCCTTTGGTTAGAAAACATTTTAGTAAGATCAGAGTTATGAAGTCTGATTCTAACCCAAACCCTATGACTTTTTTTCCTACACAGTTAGACATATATCTAAATTTAATTTTGACCTAAGAAGCACACAGTATTAAAACCTTGAGAAATTGCAATACCTGTATTTCTAAGAGTAAGATGAAATAAATCAGTTTCATGTGAAAGAAAAATTGAATAGCTTAGACTTGATTCACCAAGACCCAAAATGTCTGTAGTTAAACATGAAATAAAATGGGCAATTTGGTTGCTCAAATCTAAGACCAGATATTTACTGAAAAATAGTAACAGGTATATTGTAAAGGAAAAAGAGTTAATATTTTATAAATACTGACCACAAATAATTAAAAGTTAAAATTATAGCATTATTCAATTTTCTACCAATTATTCAAATAACAAAGCTTTTCTTGGATATCTGTTAGAAAAAGTACAGTGTGGGGTATCAAGGATTTCTGAATGGGACATGACACTTTACAGTAAGGGCCTAACAACAATTTCTCAGAATAAAAGGAAAGTTTAAAAATATAGATCTTATAAAAAATGTTTGTCTACCCATTCCTGTTTTGAGTTAACATTGCGATAGTATTCCTTTTTGTCTATTTTGTATGTGTGTGTGCTGGATGTTTCTTTTATAAACATGTACTGAATTATTTTATAATCTATCCAAAGGTAACATATTATCAACATGGCAAAAACTTTGGGCCAAGTCTGTGTGCTCTTAGTCTCAGACCAGACAGAATGACTCCACCAAGAGAAACAGAAATAGTCATCCCCTCAAAATGCATTGTAGCCTGTGAATAGTTCAAGGGACACTTCACAAAATAGACATTAAAAAAAAATGAAATAGAGTTCTCCTTTACTTAAAAAAAAACAAAAACAAACAAACAAAAAAAAACTGATGAGGTTGTTTGTATCTATATTGGACGGTGCCAGATGGAAAGGTTTACTCATTAGAGGCAGCTGTTTTAGCAAATTACCTCACTACAGCATAATGACAGAGTTACAACAGACTATTGAAGAAAATCCTTTCTCTTCCCAGTGAGATCATGAAAACTAGAAACAATTTCAATGAGACTTTTTTATTTACTTTGGAAACGGCTCAGTTGGACATATGAGTGATAAGATGAGGTATTTTTCATTCATATTTCATTCAGTATTTATATATAACAGAGTAAATATAGGCTATAGATTTACAATTTGATTTCTTTTTCAGCTAATGGATTCATTATCTTTGGCGGATGATCTCATTAGTTCCTTAAGTATGAATGATTCTACTGGGAAGCGTTTTCCCTTTACAATATCCCATTTCAAATATATGTATGCCTTACACATGAGCACAGATGTATCTTTCATGTGGGAGCTTCACAAATACAGCATTACTCTCGAGATTCTTATGAGGCAGAGCTCTCCTACTAAGGATTTCCTTGCAGAGCAAAATCCCTTTAGTTCTTCAGATAAAAATTCCTCGATAGAATGCAATAAAGGCCTGCTATATACTAACTTTCCACTGTCACACATAGAATTTTAACATGGATGCATACATATATGTATTTATATGTACATACAGGATATCACAATTAATAAAATACTCATATGTATGTGTGTATATCTATTCTCATTTTGTTCTCATAATAACCTTTTGAAATTTTTCCCACTTAACAGAGGTGGAAATTTCAAGTTCAATTATGTTTGATGACTCATTAGGTTTAAGAAGCTGTCAGGTGGTGAAGTCAGTCTAGGTAATTTTCAGCAATGGTCAATATCCAGCTTTATCTAGAGGCATGCAATTTAAATCATAATACCAGAAACCGTCCACCAGAGGTGTAGAGACATTTAGAAAAAAGATATGCATATTATTGCTCTGGGTGCTATGATAATTATGTGTATACATTTTCACAATTATGGTCCTGTATGTTTTCCATAACACCTCATGAGTGTCAATGACCAATATTACAGAATTTAATAGGGGGGTTCACACCTGGGTGCCATTACTGAACCATTAGGCCTATACCATGCACAGTAGAGTTTATCCCCATGACTGTAAGAACTAAAACTTAGATATAAAAATACTATCTTTATTTGGGGTTCATTATTATTCCTATAAGCTCAATTATTATTATAATAATTTAGACTCTAGTTACTTTCTTTTTGGTTTTTTTTTTGAGTCAGAGTCTCACTCTGTCGCCGCGACTGGAGTGCAGTGGCCGCTCCCGGCCACCGCAGCCTCGACCTGCTGGGCTCCGGCGATCCTTCTGCCTCAGCCTTCCAAATAGCTGGAACTACAGTTGTGCGCTACCACACCCGGCTAATTTTTTGATTTATTGTAGAGATGAGGTCTCACCAAGCTGCCCAGGCAGGTCTCGAACCTGCAGGCTCAGGCAATCCACTCACCTCAGCCTCCCAAGGCGTGGGATTATAGGCTGAGCCACCGAGCCCGGCTCTAGTTACTTTCTACAGTGGCACTTAGTTAAAGAGAATTTTACAAGCCATATTTAATGTGGAAAAAGTTTTACATGCTTTCTCTGCATACATAGAAACTTCCTTCTTAGCATGTTTCTTATCCAAGTGGTTTTATCTCCTGTAAGAATGTGTATACATACATACATACACACATATATACAAGATGAGACCCCCCAAATTGAAATTTATTTATAAAAAATTGTATATTCATTCTTATATGATTAAACTTCCGTCACCTTCAAAGTACTCTCCATTTGATGCCACACACCTATCGAGACACTTCTTCCACTGCTCAAGACAGTTTTTGAACTTGTCGATTTTGATGCCTTTTAGTGCTTCTGCCATTTTTTGTTTCACCTCTTAACATTGGTAAAATGTTTCCCTTTGAGGACTTTTCTCATCCAGAGAAACAAAAACAAGTAGCTTTGGGCAAGATCAGGTGAATAGGGAGGGTGGGACATGGGGATCATGCTGTTTTTGGCCAAGAACTGCTGAGCCCTTAGTGGTGTGGATAGGTGTACTCATGAATCACTCATCATGAAATGGGCAAACATGTTGAAAGAATCTCTAAAAAAATTCACTGAAGCCGAACACAGCCTTTCACAACAATGCTAGCTGCTACAGTGAAACTGATGGGTTCCTAGAGCACTTACCTAGTGGGGGAAGCCTGTGCTATTAATGGATCCACCATCAAAAAAGATAATTCCAGTTTTTTGAGGGGTCCCCCCATACATGTATATGCTGTGGAGTGAATGTTTGTGTCCCCTTAATAGTCACATATTAAAATCCTAATCCCCAACCTAACGGTGTTGGGAAGTGGGGTCTTTGGGAGGTAGCTAGCTCATGAAGGTAAAACCTTCATGATGCGATTAGTACCCTTGTAAGGTACTTCCATTATGTGAGGAAGCCAGAGAAAGGGCTCTGACCAGAACCCAACCATGCTGGCACCCTGATTTCAGACTCTAGCTTCCAGAGCTGTGAGAAATAAATGTTTGTTGTTTAAAACAACCAGTCTATTTATGGCCTTCTTGTTATAGCAACCTGAACTAAGACTATATATACATGCATACATGTATTCAGAAAATATGTGAATATATATAATAGCCAGGATATACACATACTCAGAGAGAGAGAGAGAGATCAGTAGTTGAGGGTATTACAATTCTATTTTCCTTTGACTTCTTAATGGATCTTAATCTCTTGGGCTCCCATCCAAAGAAATGCTGAGTGTTCTTCAGAAAGTGTAGAAACTCTGCCACAGCAGGCTAATCTTGGGTGTCAACACATCAGTAAGGAATAATGGCTCACTGCACCTGGAGAGGCAAGTCACGGAGGTGGGGCAAAATCGAATGAGCCTCCCACAAAGTACAAAGGTTCTCTGCAAATCAGAACATGTTACATGGGGAAATTCCTGCTCACCCCTGACTGATGCCTGTTGCTGTGTCTCTCTTTTCCCACAATTTTACATTCTCTTAAAACAAAAGCAATTTGCTGGAGCCCACAGTGCTGTGGTAGGAGCCACCTTCATGGTCATGGTCACTTGCGACAGAGGTGGAACAAAGAGGGAAAGATGACTTCTAGACCCAGTAGGGACCAAGGCTGAAAAGAAAGAGCTACTGCCCCTGTTAGTAAATGCTGCTGCTGGGACTATAAGCTGTTTAAAGAGACTTCACGTTGAGTCACAGCTTAAAGTTTCTAAGCAGATTTTCCAAATGCAAGGCAGCTGTACTTCCATGCGCCTAACACCTTGGGCTTTCTTTCCTAGCTTGATCATTTAGAAAGCAGGTGGTTCATTCTCTCACTTCCAAATCTCTTAGAAGTGTTTTTGCATGCGAAGGGCAGAGCTGGGGAGTAGCCCCCTGGAGATTTGTAGCTGTGTCTGGTTCGGAGTGTCACATTAAGGCACAAATTAGCAAGATTGGAGGGGTAAAATAAGAGCTGCAAAGAAGTCTGACACAATGGACAAGTTAAGAAAGAGTTTGCAGAGACAAGAGGTGAAAGGGTTCTGAAAACCTGAGTGGGCTGGTCCTGGCATACTTGAAGTTGACTTCCTTTCATCTCATGCAGAATGAATGTCTACCAGTCAGCTTGTGCTTATTTATTAACAAAATTATTCAGAATACTTCCCTCTCCTTAATCAAATTGAGTCTGCTCTTGAATATTCAGAAGAGATTCTTCCTGAATAATGCAGGAATAATTCTTCCTGAATCTTTGATTCTTTTTTTTTTTTTTTTTTTTGCTGAGAGACTCCAAGGCATCCAAGCTTCTTTTTTGTGCTTATCTTAGTTTAATACATGGTTTTCTTCTTTTTTGTTTTTTGTCTACAGTAGTTCACTATCTTTCTTAATCTTTCCATTTTGTCATCGACAAATTCAACTACTTCTCACCTCATTCATCTTCCAGGTTGTTACTAAATATACTGGAGAATAGTGTTCCTAGTATTGATTGATCCCAAGGGAGCATTCCTATTAATCACTTCAATCTTAAGGTTAACCATTTATTCTTACTCTTTGGATTCTTCTCATTAACTCCCCTTCTTTCCATGTGCAGATTTTAAGTATCTGCACCCTAATAAATTACTTTGTTTATATTCTTAGCATTTCTCATGAACCAGAGCTTCCACCAGGGACACATACTGTGGATTCTGAAACTCTGCCTGTGTATGATGAAGGGGTTGACTTGGATGACCTCCTTACTTTAACACGCTAGGATCTCCCTTTGTCCCAACTGGAAACCAAATAAGTGCCAAGGTCTGTCACAGAGAAGAATAAATTGGCACATCCATTAAAGTGGTTCCTACTAACACATCTAGTGTTGACTCTAATTACTGGAAGATTAAAATTGAGCTATGCTGTCTATAAGTGTCTGTTAGTAAATGATAGTATATTTGATTTGACATACATCATATACACTGAGGACTAAGCCTCAGTCAACTTTCATGCAGGTATGCATAAAAAAGCTGAAGGTTCTAAGCTAACAGATTAAAATTTTGAAGAAATGATATAGTTACAAGAGTATGAAATTAAAATAAGTATTGTTACTTTTGAAAAGTCAAAACATGGAACTTATATATAGTGCTTCACTTTTTAAAAGCATTTATTAAAATGGTTCAATTTGTCCTATTTCAAGAGGTCACATACCCTAGTACTATTAGCACAAATCTATAAACTTGCCAAATATATATGTCAAAAATTTGTTAAAACCACCTTTTCCACATCAAGTGAGATTATGTGTAGATACATTTCTGCCATCACAGGAAATTCTGTTGTTGCCAGATTGTGCAACTGGGTTTGTATGACGGCAGTGCCGTGTGTTTCTCTGCAGAGAAGCTCCTGTTTGCTGAGCCCTGGTATGATAAGGGTTGCAAATCACAAATCGTGTCACCCAAGAAACGAGGCATCTCTTAGCACCACCTCCCACAAGCAGATGTCACAGAGACTGCCAAGTTCAAAGACACTCTTGCCCTTCTTTCTGAAACATAGACCCCTGTCCCATATGTGTTTGCAGCCTCTGGCCTATTTATAATCTGCAGCTGATTCTAGCCACTAACATTATCATTTTTGATAGTTATGAAGAGTCAAAGCACCCTCCCTGTCCTGATCTACTCATTTTATGATACTAGCTAGCCAGTGCCTCATAGTTTCTCCACTACAAAGTTAACAGCTTGTTAATTATGAGGGGAACCCCCAAATCCTGGAATTATCTTTTGGAGTGTGGGTTCCTTGTAGTATATTCAGAATCTGTTTCTCTGGATCAAACTGTCAACCATGATTTTTTATCTGGAAGTTTTGAGAAAGTTGTGTCACGATTTGTGGAAGAAACATCCCGAGTTGTGGCAAGCAGGTTCTCCCACCATAACAATGTACCTGCCCACACTGTGCTGAGTGTTCAGTAGCTTTTGACCAAAAACTGCTTTGAGCAGTGGAAAAAACTTCTCACTAGTTGTATTCATCAAACGGAGAGTACTTTGAAAGTGACTGAAGTTTAAACATGTAAGAAGAATAAATATACAATTTTTTGGTTTTTTGGTTCTCTCCCTTGTATACTACTGATAGTATGTATGAGGTCTGTAGGCTAAATCACTATTCATTATTTCTATTCCTAGCAACAACTGTACAAGCAAAGTATTATCATTTCCCTTACTAGTACTTGAGTGCAGTGAGGAACAGGAAAGTTGAATAACTTGTGCAAGGTCTCAACATTAATCCACAGTGGGCTGGGCTTAGAACTCCAGTCAGTTTGATTTGAAGTCTAGGTACTTGAAATGCTACCAAATCAATTCAGACCTTTTGAAAAAAATCCCAACAAGAAAAGAAGAGTTTCAACAAGTGGTAGTATTTATGTTCTTCCTTTCTAAAAGTGTCATCAGAAAAGTTTGATAATTTTTCATAGAAATTTTTCTAAAATATATTACCAGCTCTCTTGCATCTAAGGGCCACCCCAGAGAGGGTATCACACTTGCTGGCGCAACCTAGCCTTTGGAACCAGCCAAGTCTGGGCATTGAAGCTGAGCTTACTGACTCGTCAGTTGTGTGACACTTTATGAGGATTTAATCTCTTGGAACCTCAATTCACTCATCTGTGGAAAATGAAAACACCACCAATAACTCATGGCACTATTCTAAGAAGTGAGGTGATGTGTGTCAGGCACCAAGATGAAAATAACAATTACTCTCCATTATTTTAAGTCTGAGCTACAGTGATTATTTCCATTTGCCTTATGGATTCTTTTGTTCTGAGAAAGCAATACAAAACATGGACGTAAGTGTTCTGGAGGCACAACTGGCCAGACTGAAATATACAGTTGCTGCTTGTTGTGAGCAGTCTGTGGGGTTGGAGCAGCATGCAGCAGAAAACTGATGGGACTGACACTGGCATTCACCACCGCTTCAGCCTCCATATAGCCTGCTCTGCTGAAAGTCAGTTGAGTGATTTTTATCCCAGACACTCGGGGACTAGTGATCCCCCACCTGGTCTCTTCAAACACTGCTGGTCCCAGAATCCCCTCACAGGGGTGGGTCTGAACTGGAGAGAGGCAGAGGACTTTGGGGACGTGATTAGAGTTCCTGCAGCAAGTCAAGTTCAGGTCAGTGGCGCACTTCTGGGTCCACCGAGTCACCTGTGCCTACTCCTGCTGTCCACATAAGGAACAGTGATCATCGTTCAAGTTTTATAGCCCAGAAAGTATACGAGAAGAGAGGCTCAGAGATTCAGCTGTGTGACCTGCATTAAGTAACTGTTCCTCATTTTTCTTTTTTATAAAATGGGCATAGCAAGACCCATGTCCCTGTGTTCTGAAGAGAATAAATGAAGGGGTGAGTATGAAAGCCCTCTGTAAAGTATAAGTTGCTGCAATAGTACTCGCCTTTTCATCATTAGTGTTCCACCTGATGCATGAAGTATCTTGTAAAGTAGTAAACTGTCTTATGATGATATCATCAACTTCTTTACAGGCTAGAGAATAGGGGCAAAATAAATTGTTTTGTTCAGGGTTGCATAATGATGCTTCAACTGCAGCCCATTTTTCGGGTCCCTTAGGCTGTGCCTATCTTGCCAGAGCATGAAAACCCTTCTGAAACAGGCCTTGCACACTTAGCCGTCTGGCAGGTTCCCTGTGCATCTTCCTGGAGCATTTGGTCTCTTAGTGCCGCTGATGGAAGCAGTTGCTTTGCACAGATGTCTGAGAACTCTCGCTGTGGATTTCACTCTCAAGCCCTGTTCCACAACCCTCCCCTTATCTTTCCCATAAATAGCAATGAGCCAGACTCTCACCTTCTCATTGACTGTTGTGTCTCCCAGTTCCCCTCTGCTTCCCCTGGTGAACACATGGTGCAAAATTACAGGTCACTCGCTTTTTAGGCCCCAAGTAGCTCAATCCAATGCTTTCAGCACTTACCTCTCTTTGTCCCTCACCACACCCCAACCTGCCTGCACCTTCTTTGTGTGTACATGTGTGTGTGTGTGTTTTCATTTAATTAATAAGCTTAATTTTTTTAGCGCAGTTTTAGATTTATAGTAAAATTGAGCAGAAACTGCAGAGAGTTCCCATATACGCCCCCATCCCCACACGCCACCTTCTTTTTTTGGAGCTATGATAACAATGTGACTTTGCTAACGGGCTCTTTGTACTTCAAATGCCACTTCTCAGTAGAACTGCCATAGCACAATGCAGTAAAGAAGCCATAACAATAGCTGTTGCACTGTACATTACCATTCTAATCATATATTTTATTGGAAGCCGTATACCTCTTAAAGCCAGCATTTCATTTGCCTCCTCTGCCTTATAGAAACCCTGCTGCTGTGACGACGGGTAACAGTAAAGCTAATGGTCTTTTCCAAATTCCATCTTAGATTCAAAGAGAGAAAGAAAGTGTGAAGGAGAGGGAGAGAAAAAAAATCACACAATCATTTCCAATCATTTGTGTTAAAATACAAAGAAAACAAGGCACATTCAAAAACGGTGTGCCGGGCAGCCTCCATTAATATTTATTTTGGCATTAATATTGATAAGAAAGTACTTTGTAGCTGGGCTTTGTTGCCTCCCCCAATGTCCTCAAGCTCCCTGTTATTCAAGCTGGTGGCCATTAGCTCGTGTCTTCCTCTGTACCCAGAGCCTCTGAGAGGCTTGGCGGGCCTCCAGCTCACTTATGCTTAAATGGACACTCAAGCTCCGACGGACACACAGCTAAATAGAGGCCAATAATTCAATACAGTATGACTGTACTGGGGCTGCTAGTAAATCCATCAAGCAGTAAATATCATCTGAAGCCAATGCAAGCTTTTATCTTTCCAATTTTTTTTGTATGTCTGAGCGAAGCCCAGGCATTCAGCGAATCATGTAATTTATTCTGCAGTGCTGAGCCTGGGCTGTCTCAGACATCATATTGACTTTTTTTTTTTCCATCTGTCAGGGGCAGTCAGCAGCTCTGCTATTGTGAGAGCGC
Organism: Tarsius wallacei; assembly: GCA_963574415.1. Lineage (NCBI taxonomy): Eukaryota > Metazoa > Chordata > Mammalia > Primates > Tarsiidae > Tarsius > Tarsius wallacei. The sequence continues at coordinate 29,477 of CAUYQG010227969.1, read as the reverse complement.
ATCACATTACATCTATTTATTTATTTATTTCCGCTGCTTCTTTGTAGCATGATTGGGCAAGAACGCATTATCTCAGATCAACGAATACCAAGAAAAGCATCTGAACATCATTATGACAGCATGTTAAACATTTGTCCTACCCAGTTTGTTAAATCAGCAAATGTATTTCCAGCAAATGCTTGTAATTGTTCATAAAGGGCTCCCTATTGCAAGGTTTTACTAAGCTGAAAATATGGCCTGTTATTTTCTTCAGCTCTTTAGGTCAGCAGTGATTCCAATATATTGTAAATAATGCTGAACAGCTGGTGTACAGACTTGGGTGTGTGTATGTGTGTGTGTGTGTCTGCACACAGCCACACACACCTAGCCGTATCTCTGTTGCACACATATTTTGTGTACATGTAAATGATTGTGTAGATCAATATAATATAAAGTACTATATATTAACTTTGCAAAGTTAAAGAATAGGTTATAGTTTACAATGGCTTAAAATAGCTTGCTTCCTAATCAATCAAAATTTAGGCTGGAAACAAAGCTCTTTTGTTACTGTTACTGTGTTCTTGAAAACTTAAAAAGTGTAAATCCTAAATTTAAAGATAATTTATGACTCTCTTGGACTTCTTCTTGTGTTACCTTTAAGCTGGAGAAAGAAGCAAGGGAAAATGGATTTCCCCAAAGTCCCTCCCTTTACAATGGGGTTGGAAACCCCATTGGCCAGACATAGCCATCATACACCTAATGACCGAGTGATTGCACCCTAAGTACATCTGCTTCCCCCAAGAACATTCCCCAAAGCCATTCCTTTCTAGAAAGCCATGTTGTGCTTCTGAGAATCAGCTTGCCTCTGAGTTGATTCCATTTGAACTTGGTTAGTGTCGTGTTCTGGAAGCACACATCACAAAAGTATTTTAAAAGTAATTTTCTTGATCTTCTTTAAGATGCATCATAAATATACTTCATAGAACCCACCAATGCAGACTGTGCACATGGGACAGTGACTTGGAATCAGTTGTGTTGTCTATCCAACTTCTCCTTAAAAACAATGTTTAAGACAGAAAGAACAGATATTTTCATATATGGCTATAAATGAGACGATTCATATTTTAAAGAGCAGCAGGGTTCTGGCTGCTCCTCTGTAAGGAAGACTTTGCATTCTTTGAAAAGAATACATGTAGCCTGTACTTGATAGAAAATATCTTTTCAAGGAATAATTGTGAAAAATGACTTTATATTTCCTACTCCATTATTAGTGTCACTACCCCAGAAGATATCAGATCGGGTTTCCCATTTATATCTGACCGGGAGGATCTGGATAAACATGAGTTTTATTCTGAGATTGGATAAAATTGTTGCTCACATTCTTGGTTGTATAGTTGGATGCATTCTTCTCCCCCACATGGCAGGGGGCATCACTGCATATGTTCCATGTAGCTTGATTAACCTCTAGTTAGAAAGTCCTGCACGGTACATGCTGCTTTTAGTATTCCAAAGAGCAGCCACACTGTCTTTCTAAAGAAACACATTAAAAGGCAACTCACTGAGCCATTTTCTAACACCTGAGAGCAATTAATGTAAGCAGAGACAGGAAACATCATCAATTATTTAAAATAAAATGAATATGTAATGTTGACCTTCTCCAACCGCCATCAGTTTTATACTTACACCTGAATAAACTCGGGGGAACACAAAACCCACAAGGCACTTCACGTTGCAGTTGGCAGTGAGGCGGGCACTGCTCACAGGGAGAGCTAGCTGCCTGGCTGGCTGCGTTCAGTCCTGAGAGGGAGGTGGGGCAGCCCCTGACACCTGATGACACCAGCTCCGTGAGTGCATCACCACCTGGGACCACTGCTTTATGCAGGAATGCTCCTTGTCTACCAGCCTTTCCTAAATATTGTTACTTGTCACCATTTCCTTTCTTTATTTTATCTACCCACCATCTTAAAAAGGAGGGCTAACACTTTTGTTGTTATAAATTTCTGAATATACATATATGTACAGTATATAGCCTGTTACATCTATTTATTTATTCACATAAATTCATTAGTTTTTTCCTTTTCTTTTCTCAGACTTATCTTTCTCTAGCCTGGAAAAAAATAGGAAGTGGTGAATGTAGGCCATGCTTATTTGGGAAGCCTAGAGAAATGTTTATATAGCTGTAATAGCCAGTTGCTGGAATTAAGTGAATCATCTGCTTTCTGAACAGAGGATTTTTCTGCAAATATGAAAGCTTAGACATTCTCTAAGGGCAATGTCACTGACTAGAGATGGGGGAGGGTACATCAAGGGAACACGGAGCGTATTACCTAATGTAATTGCTGTGCATGACATATGGCATGAGCCAGGATTTGGCACAGCGATGGCTGAAGATTTTCAGAGCAAAGCCTATTAGACACAAAGTACAAAAAGTCCTTTGTGGCTGTTCAAGCTAAACAAGGTTTGAAGTTCTGGTGTCTCTTTCTCCCCTGTCTTGTATTACTGATTCCAAGAAAACTCACAGAGGACCTCATGCAGAATGACCCAAGCTTCTGACTGGGTCATCCTCTTAGGATCTTTCTCCAGACATTCTGAGAGTTTGGCCAATAGTTTCAATTTGTGAGTCTTAGTCATGACTGCAAAGGCAAAGCTGATTATTAGTTTCTGGGACCAGATTTATCACAGAGCTACTTCTCAAGCTATTATTAAGAATCTTCCTGACTTTCTGTTACAAAGCTTTCATTTTTTAAAAAGAAGACTGTCCATTGAAATTGGGGCAGAGTTCATCAAAAACAGTTTTTATTTGAGAGGCTTAAGAAAAGATAGGAGAATCATTTGCTAATGTTAACTATAGAAGAACAGCAAGAAGTTCTTTATGTTTATCTTTATAATCCTATGGTCCAAAATGGCTTTGTTCCTTTTAACGTGGCATTATACATCTCAAACTTTAATGTGAATATATGACTTTCGGGAAAGAGCTAACATGAAGAATGTTTTCTCCATTGCCTTTGTCATCACTACCATATCAGATTTCCCCTTGTACACAAAGAAAGGATGCTAGGTTTAGAAAATTCATGCCAAGAAGCAGAGGTAGGATTGAGTAAACAAAGTATACAGACAGTACAAAACAATCTTTTCACCTAGAAATTTCTGATTAATCAGTCACCCATGCAACCAAGAAGGTAGGAGTATCACCACTACTATGTTATAACTTACCATGGCCATAGATGGCAGCATGGCTATAGGGTAAGTCATGGACTCTTGAATATCATAAACCCTGTTATTTCAGTAACATACACACTGCAGTGTTCATATTTAGGCATAAACAGTACCAAAAAAAAAAGCAAAACTATAGGTCATTTGGGTTGGAGAATAGATAATGTGTGCTTTAAATATGGTAGAAATAAAATATTATTAAATTAATGATTCTGAAAATTGGGAAGTTTTATTCAGGATAAAATACCAGGAAACTATACCCTATCCCAAAAAACAGAGTTTAAAATAAAATCCTCTCACAAATCTTGTATTGCTCAGAACTACTGTGCCTAGAGAACATGCACCTAGAGAAAGAGATAGTTCTCAGGTCATGGAATTACAATCAGAAGCTTAAGTGACATAGTGAATGAAAACTAAGCTTTTTAACTTGCTATCATTGCAGAAATCTCAGCAGAAATCATTACTTAAAAATGGTTAAGTCGCCGGGCTCGGTGGCTTAGTCTGTAATTCCGTGCCTTGGGAGGCTGAGGTGAGTGGATTGCCTGAACCCGTGGGTTCGAGACCCGCCTGGGCAACTTGGCGAGACCTCATCTCTACAATAAATCAAAAAATTAGCTGGGCGTGGTAGTGCACACCTGTAGTTTCAGCTACTTGGAAGGCTGAGGTGGAAGGATCGCCGGAGCCCAGCAGGTTGAGGCTGCGGTGGCCGGGAGCGGCCACTGCACTCCATTCTGGGCGACGGAGTGAGACTCCAACTCAAAAAAAAAAAAAAAAAAATGGTTAAGTCTCAAGACTCTGCCCTTGAATCAACTAAAAGCAACTGCACGTGGAGAGACTGAGAATTATTATTTGCGATCAAAGTCTTGCCGATGCAGAGCATGCACATGGAAGGCAGATGGTGTGGGCCAGAATCCGATGATGAATGGGTGAGTAGTGTGATCGACGGACAGCACTGGGGTAGGACAAAGACATTTCCTTTCGTCATATCAAGGAGGAGGCTTTCCCTTAATGAGATGGTGCTATCAAAAATCTCTTGCCAACTAAAATGGAGGCTTAGCTTGTTCTTAATATCAGAGGAAGTTAAGCCTGGATAGTAGGGAGATGGAGTGGTAGAGCCTTAGGAACAGGAGCCAGAATCATTTGCTTGGTGTTCATGGAAGAGCCAACACATTCAGAAAGACACCGTTCTTTCATTCTGCTTCATGTAATATTTTCTTCATCATCGTCTATATCGCATCTACATATTTGTTTTTGAGTTTTGAAAAAATGCTATTACATTTGGAAAATGTGTCTTGGTCCCTCCAACAATACTTCTGTCCAAGGAGCTGTATCCCTAAAAAGTATTCTGATTGGCAAAACCACCACAAGATTGAGATCTCTTAGAGCAAGTGTCCCCAACCCCCAGGCCATGGACTGGTACTGGTACTGGTGGTCTGTTAGGAACTAGCAGCATAGTAGGAGTGAACTCTGGGTGAACCAGCAAAACTTCATCTGTATTTACAGCTGCTCCCCCTTGCTGGCATCACCACCTAAGCTGCGCTTACTGTCAGAGCAGCGGTGGCTTTAGATTCTTATAGGAGCATGAATCCTAATGTGAACTGTGCATGTGGGGGAGCGAGGTTGCTACTCCTTATGAGAATCGAATACCTGACAATCTAAGGTGGAACTGAGGTGGTGATGCTAGCACTGGGTAGTGACTGTAAATACAGATTAACGTTCGTAGTGAGATTTGGCTTCACAAAGACCATATAACAAATCATTTGCTTGCCGACTCATATCAAAACCCTATCAGTGAGTGGCAAGTGAGTGGATGTACTTTAATTGTACAGCTGCATCTGGTGGCAGGCTTTAAGTCAGAATCTGACACTTGATTTAGTCTGCACGTGCCCTGTTCACTTTTTTTAAATGGTGACTTATATAATTATTTCATTATACATTATAATGTAATAATAATATAAAGTGCACAATAAATGTTATATGCTTGAATCATCCTGAACCATCCACCCCCACCCCCGTCCATGGAAAAATGATCTTCCATAAAACTGATCTCTCATGCCAAAGAGGTTGGGGACTGCCATCTCAGAGAATAGGAAATTAAGGGAAAATTAAAAACACATAAAGTTTTCAGAAGGCATCCCATTCCTAAACTAAGCAGATTCAGAGCATTGTGAGTCTTCCTTGTTTTTCCATTCTCCTTCAGTGGTTCAGGAACTGTGATGCTGTTGTTCCATCAGCTTCCCCACAAGTTTTATATTACACAGACTAAACCACTTCTTAACGTGTTTGCAAATATGATGATACATTGCACATTAAACATTTTTGGTATAAAATACAAAGCTACATTATTTAAAAACCACAACTAGCAACACTTTAGTGGATGAGGCATTACTGTATGTTATTGGTAGTTATGATATATATAGGCTATATATCGTCTATTCATGTTTATATTGACTGCCTATGAAACCAATATAGTTAGCTCTCTTTTTTTTTTTTTTAATTTTCAATGTTAAAGATGTGGGGTACAACTCAGGGTTAGATATACAAATGCTCATTTTGCAAGTACCCTTGTTGATGAGGTGTGCCTCTCCTCCCCCGGCAGATTCCCACTACTGCCAATCCTGCCCCTCTCCCCCACTTAGGAGTGAAAACATGTGATACTCAGTTCTTTGTTTCTGTGATAGATCATTCAGTATTATAGACTCTAAGTCCATCCAAGTTGCTGCGAAGTTCACAATTTTGTCTTTCTTTATGGTTGTGTAATAGTCCATCATGTATATGTACCACATTTAAAAAAAAAAATTCAGTCCTCTTTTGATGGGCAGCATGGTTGGTTCCATATTTTTGCTATTGTGAATAATGTTGTAATAAACATGCATGTGCAGGTATCTTTTTCATAAAGTGATTTGAGTTCCTCTGGGTATATTCCTAGCAGTGGGATTGGGGGGTTATATAGAAGGTCAATTTTTAGATCTTTTAGGAATCACCAAACTGTTTTCCACAGAGGTTGTGCTAGTTTACACTCCCACCAACAGTGTAGAAGAGTTCCCTTTTCCCCACATCCTCTCTAGCATCTGTTGTTTTTTGAGCTATTGATGATGGTCATACTGATTGGAGTTAGGTGGTACCTCAATGTGGTTTTAATTTGCATTTATTTGATGACTAGTGAAGCTGAGCATTTTTTCATGTATCTGTTGGCAGTTTGAATGTCTTCTTTTGAGAAGTATCTATTCATATCTTTTGCCCACTTTGTAATGGGGTTCTTTGTTTTTTTTTCTTTTCAGCACTTTGAGTTTCTTGTAGATCCTAGACGTTAGGCTTTTATCAGATATATAGTTGACAAATATGTTTTCCCAGTCTGTAGACTATCTCCCTGCTCTCTTGATGGTTTCTTTGGATAGCTCTCTTTTCAAAGCATAACTTAGTCATCTCAACTAAGGATGCACTTTATAAAGTTCTGAGTTAGAGACCTCCTATACATATTGCTGTAGAAGATCCATCCGTATACAGAAGTAGTCTGAGAAAGGGAAGAACATAGGTGGAAAGACACTGTGGAGAGAGACAGCATGGCATGCTGGAAGAATTAAAAGGAAGCCGTGTGGACTAGAGGATTTCAAAGAGAGTGAGACAAGATGAGGTGTGAGCAATAGACAATGACTATTACTTGAGCAATAGGCAAAGAGAGAGAACGTTTGTGTTTCCAGGTCTTGGAAAATCCACATCAGACTCTGTTCTTCTCCTTATAGCAATGGAAAGTATTAAAAGGATTTCAAGACAAGGCTAGGAGGAAGGTATATTTATAGGGTTTGGTCATGGATTAAATATAGGGGATCAGAGAGAGAATAATGTGCAGATTTTTGGCTTGGTTAGCTAGATGTATGGTGCCATTATTCACTGCATAGAAAATGGAAAGTGGGCTTTTGAGGAAAGTTCATGACTGGTATTGGATGTGATGGATGGCTTTGGGCTATTCAAGTGGAGGGAGCAAAGGAGCAGTTGGAAAACAGTGAAGAATATCAATCCCCATAACACGCGGAGAGACGTATCATGTAACCTAGTAGACAATGAAAATTTTTTCAAAAGAAAAAAAACCTTAACATTTCATTTGACAAACACTGTGGAACTTTCAAGTGCATATCAGCTCTCTTTTCAAATAGCCCCTTTGAAGTTTGCTAACATAGGTCCACTGCTTCTCTCCTGACTTGGTGTCACCAGATTTCTCTCCTCAACTCTAGTTTCACAGCACTTTGTCTTCCTTTGCTTACCTCAAAACATTTTCAAGAGTCTTGATTTTACCTGATGAAAGAGAGGCTGTAATTTTGAAGACACTGAGGTGAAGTAGTTGCCAGAATTTTGCCTGATGAATGTCCCCTTTATTTACTTACTGGTTTGAAGATAGTCATAATTTTACTTTAAACCCTAAATCTGGCCTTATTTTCCCACAATGGGCATGGGAGTTCAGACGCTCAAAAGATAGATAACATTTGTAAATTATCTTCTTATAGGTGATACTTAAATAAAGCTGTGGACAAGGATGAGAGTACCTAGGAGAGACCAGCATGGTAAGAAAGAAGGCTCCACTTAGAATGTACTACCAACAATCTTTAACCTTTACTATTTAAATGTTCATTGCATGGGTTAGATATAATGTTTCCATGTCCAGTGTTACCACTTATTCTAGTTATTAGCACCATTTGATGCTAATTAATGGCCTTATTTATCTATCTATTTTTTTTAACAACATCAATATGCCTATGTATTTTATCAAATAATTTAAAAAATACTTTGGTCTTCCATTTCAATGACGATGAGAAAGCATGCAGCTGCCATGAGATCTTTTCAAAGGAGGGGATTAGCTACAGATATATGCAAAGATCCTATTTCATACAACGGCTAACAAATTGAAAAATTGACTGCAAAAATGAATCTTTCTTTCTCTCTGCTCAAACTGTCTTTTAAAAACAGAAACAGAGAGCATGAATAATCTGAAAATTAGATAATCCATTACAGGATAATGAAAAAGTGACTATATAAGCAAATATTAAGGATTTTATACATCATTACCCATCAAAACTCTTATTCTTTGGGCTTTTCAATACATGCACTCTCTTCTGTATACAAACTCACAGTAAGGTGAAGACTCCCATGAGAATCCTGTAAACTGCTTTTCACAGAAGCACATAGAGAAAGCCTCATTGGTCATGGGAAGCTGATTCTTTATGCCTAAAGGCATAAAAGGAACCATTGTTATTAAGGGTACTTTAATGATCACCTCTACATAAGGCAAGTTACAGTCTATGATCCAATTGTCATTGGATCTGGATTTTAGAATTGGGCCTACTAACAACTTACTGTGTGATTGACTTTTTATATACCATTTATGTGCTTGGATTTTTAACTTCAAATGATGAATTTTTTCTAAAGACCTTCATTCTGGATGTCATTCAATTCTAATATTCAAATATGGAGGTTGCTTGGAACATTCTAATGGGCTCATAGATATTGTAGACAAACCTACCTGCTCTCATGTTTAATCATGTTTGACCTCAAACATTTGTGAAGATAGTAGCTGAATTAGCCCATTATGTCTCTGAAGATGTTCAGTCTTGTTCGTTCATATTTATTTCTAACTTAGAAAATATGCTGTGATTTTAGGATAACTGGTCAATAATCATAGCCATCACTGTTTGCTCTGATTACTTGATCTAGCTTGGAATTATTATTATTTTTATTATTTTTGGCATCATTCTTTCTATATTGTCTCAACTTTCTTTCAAAAACCTCAATATTGCTACTCTACTCAAAAATTTTAATCAGCATCCCAACTTCAGTTTGATATGCCCTTGAAATAAACCCTTCATTCTCCTTGCAAAGTTCTTTGAAAGCTTCTGGCACTCTTGACCTTAGCAACCCATATGGAAAAACTATCCCTGGCTTTTTGCAATTCCTAAAATATGCCTTTTAACCGTATGTCTATTCCTTCCACTCTTCCCAGAGTGTTCTTCTGTTCATTTTCTGCTAACAGAACTCTGCTTATTCTTTCAGATTCACCTCAAACATTGCCTATCTGTGAATCTTTCCTTACCCAACCTGCAGAATTAATTTCCCCTTCTGCGGCTGGATTCCACTTAGTTCATATGTTCATCCCTCTGCTCCATTACTTATCACAGTCTGAGGTGTCTTATATTCATTGTGCCGTAACTGTCTCTTCCAGTGGAGTATGAGCTCTTCGGAGACAGGATTGATGTCTTATTCATCTTTGAGCCCTCAGCACTGAAAACTGGGTTTACAAGAAAGCAAATGCATTAAATTAGTTCAGGCTCCTGAAAGTGAACTTCAGGATGAGGCTGGAGTTTTATTCTTATTTGTGATAGATGCCATAAAAAAAACTCAAGAATGCTCCCCCCCCACCCCTCCCTGCTCGGGTTATTTACTAACTCTGTTATTTTGAAGGAGTTATTTATTGCTGAAACTCATTTTGATCTTCTGTGAAATAATATCAAGATAATGATGATTGCTATTTACTGATCCCCGATTATACTCTAATTCTGGGAATATTGTCAGATTATATTTCTTAGTGTTTATGTAGGTAAGTGGGGCCATGTGACTAATTCTGGACAGTAATTTGTGAAAGAAAGAGGCATGCGTTGATTCATATCTGCACATTTAATTGATGGTGCAAAGCCCTCAATGCTTTATTTTTTTCTATCACAACAACTTGCAGCATTCAAGATGGTGACTGCTTTACAAGACTGGGACACTCACTGAGTAACTAAAATACAAACTACTTTCTGTGAGCCAAGATGCACATATAACAGGAGCAAGAAATAACTCTCTGCTGTTTTTAAGCCACTGAGATTTAAGTCCCAGCATGACTGAGATCCCTTGGCCTAGGAATTGTCACCTTCTCTCTTATTGTACTGAGATTCTTTCATAAAGCTTACACTATATTGCACAATCTTGTAGAGTTAATACATGTTCTGGGTAGGCTACTATTCAGCATTTTTCCATGTTTTTCCTGGACCTTCTGTATCTGTATCATTTGGGAAGGTTATTAAAGGTTCAGATTCCAGGGCTCCAACCCAATACTAATAAATCATAGTCTTAGGAAGTCTGGCCAAGGAATCTATATTTTCAACAAGTCTTCTCACTGCTAATGTAAATTTCATGAGGAACTACATGCCTGTGGTTGAGTTAAACTAAATGAGACTGTTAGTTTCTGGAGAGCGGTGGTCTTATTTATCTTGTTCAGCTCCTAACCCAGCATCTAACATAAGGCCAGACACATAGTAGATAGGTAATCAGTAAATATTTATTTGGTATAGGTGGAAAGAGGACTATAATGCCTGCCCTTCCATCTCAGTGGCATTCTGTAAGGATGAAATGGCATGATGTATGTGAAATCACTTTTTGTACAGAAAAGGCATATATCATCACACAAAACCACATGAAGAAACTAATCATTTAACCAATATTGTTACCGTTGAAACTCTAATGGCTTACCTAGAGCTAAAACTCATTGACCATGCATTCTATGCTGAGCACTTTTCCAAGGGCTTTCCATTAATTTGAATTGCTTCTTATATCCTCTCAAAAACTCTTCTAGAGAGAGATTTATTTTTTCCCCCATTTTACAGATGAAGAAGACAAGTCTCAGAATTATTATTGAGGTCAAGACCTACAGCTGGTAAGCGCTAGATCAATGATTCTTAAACTGTGGCAAGCACCAGAATTGCCCAGATGGTTTGTTAAAACACAGATTTCTGGTCACTCATCATCCAGAGTTTCTAATTTAGTAGGTTTGGGGAGGGGTCCCAAAATTTGCATTTTAAGTAAGTTCCCAGGAGATGCTAGTACTCCTGATCTGGACACAATCTGAGAACCACTATGCAGAGCTAAATTAGAATCAAGAAATTCTAATTCACCTGTTCCTAATTATTATTTCATTCTATTTTACTACCATTCTAGTCTTTATGAACACACATGGTGATTTTTAAATATTTCTTAATTTATTTGTAACTATATATAAAGAATTACATAGTAGAGCAGAAAAGTCAATATCAGCTACAATTGAACATTTATTATTACAATTTTAGAATTGATAAATGGATTTCTTTCTTTATGGCAATCATGTAGGTGAACTACCTTTGGAAGATTTTTAGACTTTTATTTTTGAAAATTGCAAGAAAGAATCATTGCTAGGAATAAATTTCTACCTAAGATTTTCAGCTGTTTATTGCACCTGGTTTGCCAGGTGCATCTGCCTTCTTCCTAAGATGCCTTCAGTCTAGATGTGTTTCTTTGACTTTACTTTCTTTGTATGTGCACCATGAGAAGTTGCTGTGTTCTGTATGATTAAGGCAATATTAATAATGTGGAACTATTTTTACAAGATCTAGAAATCCTCCCTGAATCCTAAACTCCGAACATAGTTAAATTTGGGTTTATTCATGTTTTCTGTTTTCCTAAATAAAATAAGTCACCATGTAATGAATAATTTATATGTTGACAAAATTAATTCACAGTTGGGGAGAAAAATTTGAAATGACCCTTCTGAATTTAATATTTATCAGTGGGCCTTTTTTTTTCAAATATCATTGGACTTATGACAAATTCAGCTTCCAAATAGAGGTTTTCTTCTAGTGAATGTCAAAAAGATTTCAACTTGTGTGCAACTATACATATCTGAATATCCATGTTATATTTGGCCTTTATTATTTTCGTAAGCTGAATGAGTGTATGCATACTCCAAACTGTGCATTTCTGCTACTCTAATGAAATCAAATTGTTCTAAAAGAAACATTTACTTTCAAAAAGATGGTTATTTTATTTAATGCTTTCTCATGGTAGGCTGTTACTCAATACTGAACAGCAACCTTCTGAGCTATTCTGTTCTTATGTTATGGGCCATTACTCTGCAATGAACAGCAACCTTCAAATACAGAATTCATTCTGCTCTTACGTCTTGAGCCTGATGCCCAGAAGGCCTTGGCAGTGCCAAAAGATCATGGGACTTGCCTATTTAAAAGGAACTACAGTACAGTTTCAATGGGCAGCATGGTCGCTTCCATGTTTTTCTATTGTGAATAGTTCTGCAATAAACATGCGTGTACAGGTATCTTTTTTGTAGAATGATTTGAGTTCCTCTGGGTATATTCCCAGTAGGTGGATTGTTGGGTCAACATCTACTTCTTTTAGAAATTGCCACACTGTTTTCCAAAGAGGTTGAACTAGTTTGCATTCCCACCAGCAGTATAGAAGCATTCCTTTTTCTCTGTATCCTCACTAGCATCTGTTGTTGTTTGTTTTATTAGTGATGGCCATTCGTACTGGGGATAAGGGGTATCACAATGTGGTTTTGATTTGCATTTTTCTGATGATTAGTGAGGTTGAGCACAAATGTGGTACATATGCACAATGGAATATTATGCAACCATAAAGAAGGACAAACATATGGACTTTGTAGTAATTTGGATGTATTTAAAGTCTATCATACTCAGTGATCTATCATAGAAACAAAGAACAGAGTACCACACATTCTGACTCATTAGCGGACCCTGAACATTAACCATAATACTATGAGAAAGAGATTGGCAGTAGCAGGATACTGTCAGAGTCAGGGGTTGGGGGGCGGGTCACAACATCAATAAGGGTACCTGATCTCAAACCAGCCAAAGTGGGAACCAAAGGGAGGCCGAAACTTCACCTGTATGATGACCACGTGTATACCTAATACTGAATTGTACCCCACATCTTTAAAATAAATAATAAATAAAAGCAACTACAAAATATTATAGGTAAAGGCATTCAAACTCTCCTTTATAAGATGCTTTCGGGGAAAGTATTTTTATCACATAAAACTGGAAGTACAGGGAATGAAAAAGTTAAAATGTTTTCATTTATTCCATTTTTCAAAATAATAAGGATTCACTCATATATCCTGTATCTCAGTTGTTACCGAAAATAAGTTTTTAAAATTACAAATGATTTCCACATTAGTTTTAATGATAGTTTTTCCCAAGGCAGAAAATAAATTTTTAAGAGAATATAGCATAAAAGAAATTATATTACTGACTTGTTGTTATAAGTTGGAATCAAAAAATGGGATTCACATTAAGAAGAAAAACAATTTGAAAATTTTTTATCATTGACAGAACTAAATTTATTTTCAATAGCCTATAAATACAAAAAACTGAAAAATGACTACCTCTTACTTTCTTACTCATTGTTTTCAAGTTCACACACAATTCAGCCCAAAATAAGTCAAATTAAACAAAATGAAATAATTCAACAATGACAAAAGCAAAATAACAGCAGTAAAGACTGAATGATAACCAACCTGAAATTCTATTAACAATACCAGTTCCAATGATTATGAAGAGTTCAAAAGTGCTGATAAAATGAAACAATAAAAGGTCATAGAAATAAAAATGCAAGCATTACAGAAGAAAGATTCTTATAGTCAATATCATAGCATTTGTTAAATGCATGGGTTTGAGTGTCATTGTTATGGTCAGACAAGAATCACTGAACGTATAAAAACCACTCTATTGAGCACTGCCATGGGAGTCACCATGCTAGAAAGCCTCCTGCTAGAGACACTGCATAGTTAAGATTGCATTCAGCTGCATGTAACAGAATCTCCTACTCAGAAGCTTAAACATGTCAGGGTTAATATGTCTCATATAACATGAAATCTGTGGATAAATAGCCCAGAGGTGGATCAGTGGCTCAATGGTGTAATCAGAGCATGAGGCTTCTAACCTTCTACTTTGTCATTCTCAGCTTGTGATTTTTGCCCTCACAGATGCAAAATGGCTGCTGTACTTGCAGGCATTGAGTACTTATTCCAGGCAGAAAGAAAGAGAAGGGTTGAAAGAAAAAGTTGTGGCATATAGCAAGAAGTTTCCTTTTTATTTGATAAGAGATTTCTACTCCAGGGCTTTCACAGATACTTATGGGCCAAGACTGTGGCTCATGGCCACTTTGGATGCAAAGAAGTCTGGGAAGGTGATTGTGTTAGTCCTTGGGCCTGCTCAGTAGAAAAAAAAAGCAAAGGAAAGAAAAGTCATGAATGGCTTTTGATTAAACAATCCACAGTACATACCACAATGTACCACTAGGACACCACTAAAAAACCTTTTTACTAGAGATACTCCTGCTTTCTGAAAACTTCTGCCAATGACACTTATATATGGGAACATTTTGTTACATTCACGTTTGTTGAGGACATCTTGGTTAGTAACAGATCTTCTAGAAACAGAACTTTTAAGGAAACTCTTTGCTTGGATGCCTCTGCTATTGTCATGTTAGGAATTGTTGGAAACAGTTGAATTAAACATACATACACATACATACAGCTCCCAAAGACAAATGTTAATTCTCAGAGACACTGCAGCCTGAACTCCCTCAGTGAATAAGATGATTCTCTACACAATGGAGTCAGTACTTCACATAATTATGGAGAGCAATATTATTTCTTTTCTTTCCTCCCCTTCTTTTCAAATTGTTACACTAAAGACCTGCCAGGCACGAGAAAAGGGCCCACTGCTAAGCCATCTACCCATTAATGACCTCTTCTTCAACTACACAAAGACCCAGTCAAAGCTTTGAGATTACTGTTAATAAGTATTTGATTAAATCCTTAGCCAAGGGCCCTCCAACTCCTCAGTTTCTATCTGGGGGAGATATGTTTTTATTTCCCAAATTACAATATATTCCCCCAGTAATATATATAATTGCCTACCTGCTGAGTTAGGCTGGATTAAAGATGTGCTAAGAGGACTCTTTGATCTCATTCAAAGTCTTATAGTGATGTTTGTCAACTTTTGGGCTGCCCAACATTTTCCTATTTGAAAGAATGTCAAAATGTATGAGTCTTACTAGATTTCAGAACTCTGCCTCTGGCAAAAGGAAGTTGGAATTCTGGGATAATATTCAAAATGCTAAGCAACTCAGAAAGCACAGACACCAAACAAATAGAATAAATGCTGGCCTCTGTGCTGTATCAGTGTCTACCAGTAGAAGTCCAATCTTGGGGCTGGGGCTCCCCCTTACTCCCACCTAAGGCAACTGAAAAGTGAATGCATGACTTTGGTCAGTCAGCTGGATCCACCTGCCTATGACTTTTCTGTTTTGAGTCTTACTAAAACAGAATTCATTCTAGTTTGGATTCATCCAAGCAATGGCATTAATGTCCAGCGGGAACAGTATCCAGTGGTGGTTAGTGATCCTACAGCTAGCCTACTGTGCCTACCATTTGTTTGTCATGGCCAAACTCCTCCCGCTGAAAAGATAATTTCAGTGTCCTGGCACTCAGTTTTCTTAGTTTCAGCCATTTTCCAGTCCTGATTCTCCCCTCCTATCTATTCTGTGAACTCCTGCCACTTTCTCAAAAAGTCCCTTTTTTCTTAAGATAACCAGATCTTAACTGGTTTTTGTACTTGCTACCAAGAATAGTGGCTGATAATTAATTGAAGACAGGCCTATACTGCCTGCTTTATGCATTCTTTCTTTTGTCTTTGCTAAGCTTTGGGAAATCGGAGAAGATCAACATAAGTAAAGACGGAAGGCTGTCTTTCTGGGCTAGTCCCATAATTTATAAGAAAGAACATCATTCTTCTCCACTTCCCTTGCCTTCTCTTCTTAAGAACTGTGAAAAGAAACATGGGTGTTTTTCACACTGAAAGTTCCACATTCTTTTTGGAAGACTTTTTTTTGATGTTTTCATAGACTTAAAGTATGTCTTTAAAGCAAATAATTTTGCTTTTGGAGGTTCATTGTTTAGAAAGTGTTTACCTAAAATTTGGCCATAGTATCCTATTATGGCACCTAAGGAGCTATTCTCTATAAAAATTATTTTTGTATTTCCCCTTTTGGTAGAAAGCATGCATACATTCCATTAATATAATTTGAAATGAGAAAAATGAGATTAAAGAAAAATGTATACAAGCATAAAAATTGGCACACAAATTATATGCCAAGGAAGAGTACACAGTTACCAGAAGTGGGTCAGGAGTTCTGCAAGTCACTCTTATAGAACAAAGCATTCGATGATATGCATATTAACTTATCAAAATCAATTTAAAGATTTAGCTAATAGATGTTTCCTTAAATAGATTGGGCAATTTGTTTTCTTTCCCCCTGCAACTAGATATCTAGTAACTACCAGTCTTCAACATTGTATGAGCATTTTCCAACCCTATAATATTTAGCTGTCTAAACTATTTTATGATTTAATGGTGTTACCTAGAAAAAGCTTTCAGAATCATGCATTAAAATTTGTTGTTCCAGCATCCTTTTATATGACTCAGATATTCAATTTTCTTTTTGTTAGACTTCTCTGGGGTATTGGAGAGTCTAATAGATTAATATATACCCTTTATTTCAGAATCTCATAACTTAAATAAAGATGAAATTTATTAAGACATTTCTGTTTCTTATGTTTAAGGATCTGCCAGTTAAGTTATATTCATTTATTTAAAAGAATCACTCAACTACTAAGAAGCAAAGTTGTTTTTTGGGAAGGTTGTAATTTAGTCCGAATTCTATTGGCCAAAAGATGGAAGTTGTCATAATACGCCTTTCTAGAAGTGCACAACACTGTCATACCCACTAAGAGAAAGACCTGCACCACACACATATGGTTATTGAATATTCCAGGGTAAGTGTGTGGGCTGTGATATCAAGCAGTCCTGTAAACAAATTCCTGTGTGACACATGGCAAATCACTTTACACTCTGAGCCTAGGTTTCTTTATCTGTCAGTGGGGGCAGTAATCCATACCTCAAAGAGTTATTGGATTGAATTAAATAACATATTTTGAGTCGAGCTCGGTGGCTCAGCCTGTAATCCCACACCTTGGGAGGCTGAGGTGAGTGGATTGCCTGAGCCCGCGGGTTCAAGACCCGTCTGGGCAACTTGGTGAGACCTCATCTCTACAATAAATCAAAAATTAGCTGGGCGTGGTAGTGCGTGCCTGTAGTTCCAGCTACTTGGAAGGCTGAGGCAGAAGGATCGGCGGATCCCGCAGGTCGAGGCTGCGGTGACCGGGAGCGGCCACTGCCCTCCAGTCTGGGCGACAGAATGAGACTCCAACTCAAAAAAAAAAAAGAAAAAAGAAAAAAAAAAAGAAATGTAAACTGGTTACAGCAGTGGAATAAAGAACTTTGTAAATAATGAAGAAACAAAGCATTGTAGCATGAAAACCTTATCATTTTATTCTATTCTTTGTGTACTTTATATATGTTGCTTAACATAAGGTAGAGTTGTTCTTGGTTCCTCTCTCTCTCGCTCTCTCTCTCTCTTTCTGTCTACTTCATTGCTATTATGTATTTGTGTTTATACTTTGAATATCTGAGGAACTTTATAATTTTAGAGAATTGAAGCAACATTCTTAAGAGGAAAATTAATAGTAAGAATGACTGGTGACTACACTTCATTAAGAAATTCTCGTTGGCCTCAATCTAGGGATCATTAGATGGCTTAATCTTGACTGCACACAAAAATCACCTAGGGACCTTTCATTTAATTAATCAATTAATTGTTAGATTTTCTTATTTTGAATATGCGGGGTCCAATTCAGGGTTAGGTATACAAATGTTCATTATGCAGGTACCCTTGTTGATGAGGTGTGCCCTCCCCCTCCCCTGGCAGCTTCCCACTACTGCCAATTCTGCCTTCCTACCCCGGGTAGTTTTCCACTACTGTCAATTCTTTTCTTATAGTAGTATGATAATTGTTCAAGGTCTGTTTATGAGTGAAAACATGTGATACTCAGTTCTTTGTTTCTATGATACATCACTCAGTATTATAGCCTCTAAGTCCATCCAAGTTGCTGTGGAGTTCATAATTTTGTCCTTCTTTGTGGCTACGTAATATTTCATTGTGTATAACACTGATGCCTGGACCGTGTCCTTAGGGATTCTGCCTTAAATGGTCTGGGACCTGGATACTTTAAATTTTGAAAGTTTCTTCAGGTGGTCTCTAAGATGAAGCCATGATCAGAACCTAATACATATATGTCTGTAGTTACTTACTCTCTTCTATGTTTCCTGCCAGTACCTTGAAGGAAAACCATCCCTCTCAGAAGTCTTTCTGCACACATACTTCCTCCCAATAGAACTGAGTTATATGCCTGTGCTACTTGCTTTGACTCTGCACTTCTCAATCCATAGCACATATTATAGTTACTGCAATTGTTTTCCCCTCATGGTAGACTGACTATGAACTCTATGAAGGCAGGCACGGATACATTTTTTTTTTTTTGCCATTATCTTCCTGACACATAAGAGGAATTCAGTGACTATTTATTGGTGCTTATTGTTGAATAAGTCTGTAAATGTTTTTCCCCCCTCAAAAGGATCAAAGTACTTTCTCTGTCTTCAAATATTTTAGTGAGTTTTCAAAGACTGTATACCAAGGAGGGTATAGACGAGGATGAGGATAGGGATGGGATGGGGAAGAGAAACAGCTGTGGCAGCAACAAAAAGAGAAGAGGATGGGGGTAACTGATATTGAGGTATCTGGCTTAGGAAAACAGAGATATGGGCATGAATTATTTATTAATTATTGCACTGGGAACTTATGCGTTATAATCTGCAGAATGAACCCCACAGAGCATCTCAAGATTTTTTGAGTTGGTATCTATGTTTATGGTAAGTCAGGACAGAATGAAGTTGGTGAATTTTTCATTACCTACCTAGGTGCCTCTCAATACGTTGATTTAAAACCTTAATTAAATCTGTTCCACATTGCAAAGGAGTCACCAGGGACAGCATCACTTTGGCTTATTGGGGACTTTGGTAGTCTATTTGCAAGTCAACTATTGACTCTACCTCATCAAGGGATTGAATTTTCAACGTCTCCGTTTACCCATTTATAAAATAGTAATATCTGTAGTTAAGCTGTGCAAATCCAATTCACTGTTGGCAGAATACCCATAGAACTTCTGACAGATTCATTTAAAAAATGAATAACATTTTACTGATTTGATTGCAATTTAGCAGATACACACTTAACACTTCAATTATATTAATCAAAATGAAGGTTTCCACATGACAGTTTCAAGCCAACAGTCTTAGTATTTGAACCTATTTCACCCTCTTCATTAGAATGTAGAGTTTGATAACTGCATAGTTGTAAAATAAAACTAGAGAACTCTGTCTCAGAGACTTTTTTTTTTAATAATCCTAACTTCTTTGGCTGGCACACCGAAAAGGGACCATTCTCCAGTCTCTTAGTTGACCAAAGGAACCTCCCAATTATGCCAGACTGCCTGTTACTCTGCAACGCAGCTTTCAAAACAGGTGCTTTTCTCGTTCTCATTCCCATTTCCTTGAACATCTTTACCCTCTTCTTTTGGCCTACTTCATTTTTTTTCCCTTTAGAGTGTAGTGGCACAATCTTGGCTCACTGCAATTTCAAACTCCCAGTCTCAAACAATCCTACCTCAGCCTCCTGAGTAACTAGGACTACGAGTGTGCACCACCATGTCCAACATCTAAAAAAATTTTTCTTTGTAGAGAAAAAATCTTGCAATGTTGCTTAGGCTAGTCTTGAACTCCTGGCCAAAAGGGATACTCCCATCTCAGACTTTCAAAGTGCTGGGATTGCAGGCATGAGCCACTGAACCTGGCTACCTAATTCTTAATCCCTTTCATCACTCAGGTTAGGTACAATGTCTTCTAGAAAGTTTTTACTATTTACTTCTTTCAGAACCCCAGGCCAGGTTAGGCCAGTCAGGCCAGGCAGTTCTCGACACACAGGTACACGCCACTGACTGCACTTGCCACATTATACTAAAGTCAACTGATGATACATCTGTCTCCACCACTAGATTATATATTCCTTAAGGACATGGGACCCATGTTTATTTCACTCTGTTTCCCCAGTGTCTAGTTATGGAGTTACTAAAAACATGTTGAAATAAATCAGCATTGTTATTCAGAGTCTAGTATAGTATGTAGAGTTATTGCTCAATCACTATTAATATTTTTAGGTGTGTAGTTTTTTGCATAATGACAGAAAGAACTGTCTTGTAGAGTAGCAAAATCTCCTCATCAGCAATGTTAAAACCTAATCTGACATTACTTATTAGAGAAATGATTAGAGAAGTTCAGTTTAATGAATGTCTGGTCTTTTCTATTCTAAGACACTATGGATCTTAGAATATTCCAGATTGAAGGATATTGTAATCAACTGCCTTTCACATTAAGAAAGCAAATAAGAAAGAAAGCAAAAGTGGGTCCCCTTTCCCCCACTTTTTGGACTATGTTTTAGCATAGCCCTCTGTTGCTGTTCAATCACTGACCTTTCTATTTCAGCTTTTTGCAAGCTTCTTTCACTCCTGGAATGCTAATATTCCCCTCTGCTCAACCTACCTGTTCTTTCAAGTGATTCTCAAGCATTCCTCTGGTTTCATCAATACCTGCATGTTAGTAACTCCTTCATCTACACCCCAATCCTAAATAGCTAACAAAACACAAGATAGGCACTTAACTATTTGAAGTCTCATGTCCTACAAGCACCACAAACCCAATATACTCTAAACTTTCCCCAAAACTTTTCCCTCCACATTTTGGTTTCTGTTGTTGAGTGGGAGCAGCATTCATAGTCACCACAGTCTGAATAAAAACTTATTTCCTTTCTCTCATATGCTACACCAAATTCATGTCATAGCCTATTGATTCTGTCTCCTTAATACTTTAATTTCCTTACAGTCTTATTATGCCAGTGACTGTAAACTGGTAACTTGTAATTAGATTCAATTCATAGACATGTTTAGTTTAAAATTGGGGTATAAATATATTCAGGTGGGCATTGGATCCCCAGCTTGCCACTGGCCTTGTCTCTTCTTTATTGAGCAATGCCAAATCCTCCGAAGTTAGTTCACCTACCTGGTCCCTTTAGATTTTCTCTGGCTCACCCTCATTATCTCTCCTAAATGACTGAGCAGTCTCTGGATACCAACAGGGTAGTTGGATCACCCTATTCTCCTACTTAAAATAGTGGTCTCAATCCATTCTGCATATTTGAATCACCTGAGGAACTAAAAAATAATCTCACCCTAGAGTTTCTGAGGGTGAAGCCCAAGTAACTATATTTTTAAATTTTCTGAAGTAATTCTACTTTGCATCCAGGACTAAATCACTGGTTCATAGAATAATTCCAAAATCTTTAGTTGGCCTACTATTTGGGCAGACTTTTGTCCACCCATGGGTTCCAGTGTCATTTTGGGATATTCATTCACCCTCTGACTGCCCTGTGGTTCTTTAAAAGCTCTGAGTTTTTTCAGGCCTCTAGTGAAGTCCTGGTTTATGCTCCCTTACCCCTCTCTTTAGGGTGACTTTACTCTTTGTTTTCTCAGCAAACATCTGTAGACACATAAGACCCAGCTCAGGCATCACTCTTCATGAAGCAATTTCTAAAAACATGTATTCCCACTCCAGAGGAGTGACCTCTGCTTCCTTTGTCTCCCATTGATGATACTGGCTGCTCTGTGACAACACCGCATTGCAAACTTTTCAATATTGCTCACACAAATGCACATTTGTTAAATGTTGATTGTAATTCAGTAGGTCTGAAGGTGAGGCCTGCCATTCTGCATTTTTAACAAGTTCCCAGGTGAATCACACATTGAGCAGCAAGACTTTAGAGCTCTTACTTGTTTTTTTTAATCTGTCTCTCTTTCCTTGACTATATATTTATCGAGGGCAATGTCCACACTGTAGGCATCTTTTTTATGTGAGTTCAATGACTGACACGTGGTAGTCACTCACATGCCTACAGCGTGGACATAGCCCTCGATAAATATATAGTCAAGGAAAGAGAGACAGATAAAAAAAACAAGTAAGAGCTCTAAAGTCTTGCTGCTCAATGTGTGATTCACCTGGGAACTTGTTAAAAATGCAGAATGGCAGGCCTCACCTTCAGACCTACTGAATCACAAAGTAATTATTGTATGAATAAATAATACATGATGAATGATTGAGTCATGAATAAAGGACAAGAAGACAGGAAGGAGAGAAGGAAGGAAGGAAAGAAGGAGGGAGGGAGGGATAAACAGAAGGAGGGAAGAAGAGAAGAAAGGAAAGAAAAGAGAAAAGCAGGCTGTTGTGACTGTCTCTCAATTCAGGCAAACAAGTGCACCTTCCCAAAAGGCAAATTTTTGCAAAGCCTGTTTCAGCAATATTTTGATAATCATGCCACAGTGATAATCTCTCAGAAAAAAAGCTTCTTTCTGCTCTTCAAAGGAAATTGTAGCAATATTTCTGAGAAAAAAAAGTACACTGGATTATGGAAATCACAAGGTATTTTATGACTTTGGAGAAAAAGTGTACACTGCAGGAAAACATGAATGGTGATAAGATACATGATGATAACTCATAGCCAGACAGTGACAGGGCCAGCATTTTTTAAGGCAATGTCTGCATTTTCCCTGGAAGAATTACTCATCCACTTTGTGTTTATGTGGTCAGATGGGAGGCAGTAAGACAGAATCCCAAAGGGTACCAGTTTTGGTGCTTCTGTGTAATTTTTGGCTCAGTGAATTAGTAGCTATGTGACTTTGAGCAACTTTCTTTATCTCTATAAATATAGTCTCTTTGTGTGTACAACAGAGTGGGAAAAATATTTGCCAACTGTATATTTGACAAAGGCCTAACATCCAGGATCTACAAGGAACTCAAATGTGCCGAAAGGAAAAAAACCAAACAGTCCTATTAAAAAATGGGCAAAATATATGAATAGACACTTCTCAAAAAAGGCATACAAGCAGCCAACAGACACATGAAAAAATGCTCTGCCTCACTAATCACCAAAGAAATGCAAATTAAAACCACACTGAGATACCACCTAACTCTAGTCAGGATGGCCATCATCAATAACTCAAAATACAACAGATGCTGGAGAGGACATAGGGAAAAGGGAACACTTCTACACTGTTGGTGGGAGTGTAAACTAGTACAATCTCTGTGGAAAACAGTGTGGCGATTCCTAAAAGTTCTAAAAATTGACCGTCCATTTGACTCAGCAATCCCCCTTCTGGGAATATACCCAGAGGAGCTCAAATCATTCTATAAAAAAGGTATTTGCACATTTATTGCAGCATTATTCACAATAGCAAAACAGGGAACTAATTGTGCTGCCCATTGAAAATGGACTGGATTAAAAAATGTGGTACATTTACATGATGGAATATTATACAACCACAAAGAAGGACAAAATTATGGACTTCGCAGCAACTTCGATGGATTTAGCGTCTACAATGCTCAGTGATCTATAACAGAAATGAAAACTGAGTACCACATGTTCTCACGCACAAGTGGACCCTGAACATTTATCTTAATGCTATAAGAAAGAGATTGGCAGTAGTGGGACACTACTGGGGAGGGGTTGGCATATAACATCAATAAGGGTACCCGATCTCAGACCAGGTGAAGTGGGAACCAAAGGGTGGCCCACACTTTACCTGTTTGATGACCACTTATCTACCTAACCCTGAATTGAATCCCACATCTTTATTTATTTATTTTTTCTTTTTTATATTTTATTTTAAAGATGTGGGGTCCAATTCAGGATTAGGTAAACAAGTAGACATTGCACAGGTAAAAAGTTTGGGCCTCCCTTTGGTCCCCACTTTGGCTGGTTTGAGATCAGGTACCTTTATTGATGTTGTGTCCCCACCCTCACCCCGGCAATATCCCACTACTGCCAATCCCTTTCTTATAGTATTATGGTAAATGTTCAGGGTCCACTTATGAGTGGGAATCCCACATCTTTAAAAAATAAAAAAAAAGAATTTAGTAAAGATCAAATGAGTTACTGTATGCAAAGCACTTGGCATAATGCTGGGCATATAGAAAGAAAGAGAGAGAGAGCAGGAGGAAGGGAGAGAGGAAGGAAGGAAGGAAGGAAGGAAGGAAGGAATAAAGGAAGGAAGGAAGGAAAGAAGGAAGGAATTGTAAAGGGTGATTTATTTGTTGGACTTGAAATTGTGTCTTAAAAAGTTTAGATGTATTTTTCTTGCTACTTACAAAGAAACAGCCTGAAAAATAATACAATGATATGCTATAACATTCTATAACTGAAAGCAAGTGTTCAATACATTGAAACAATTTTAAATAAGGACTGACCATTCTGCTAGTAGATAAACTGGTAACATATCTATGATCTACAGTCCAATGAAGATCGCTAAACCATGAGTCAGGAAACTATAGCCTATGGACCAAATCTGGCTCACCACCTGAATTTTGCAAATAAAACTTTATTGGAACACAGTCACACCCATTTGTTTATGTATTATCTATGGCTACTTTCTTGCTTAATAAAAGAGTTGAGTCATGGTGACAAGGACCATCTGCTATACAGTCTAAAATGTTTACTGTTTTACAGGAAAGTTTTCTGGGCTTTGATCTAAATTAATAAAACACACAGAAATATTTCTGTAGGGTTATAAACATATTAATATTAAAATTTCTAAATGGCTGATCCTATCACATAGAAGGGACTTCTTTTGTGAACAAATGTTCATCATCACCAGTGATCAGGAAAAAAACTTAAGCTTAGAATAAGAGACAATTTTTATTCATTCAACTGGCAAAATTAAAATGTCTGAAAGTACAAATATTGGAAGGGCTTGAAACAACTAGATTTTTTAGGCATTATGGGTGATTATACAAATTGGTACAACCACTTTGGAAAATATATTTCTCCTGAAATTGAACACTCATTGTGTATGACCTAGCAATTCTGCGCCTATGTATATATTCCAGAGAAACACTTGCATATGTAGAACAGTATAAGATTGTGACATAGATGTTCACAGTAGGGGGAAACCACCTGTAAACAACCTACTGTTTAACAGGGAAAGGGCAGATGAGTAAACTTTGGATATAGAATTATATAGCATTCAAAAAAGATGCAATGCAGTTTTGTGCAAAAGATAATGTCTCTTAGCAATATTATATTAAGTAGAAAAAGTAAGTTAAAAGACTATACATACCATGATTCCTTTTCATCAAGTAAAAAACAATAATATTAAAAATGAGGGTTTTTTTAAAGAAATAAAGATGGAATAAAAATTATATAAAAGGAAAGTAAAGGGCTGATGATAATGGGATCCAAGGTGATATTTACTTTAGTTTCAGGAAGTCAAGAGACAGGATAGGAAATCATATGTTTGTTTTTTGGTTATTGTCAGGTAGAATTTGGCTTTTGTTTTGACTAGTAGAGTTATGGGTGCATATTTTGTTATTAAAAAGAAATAACCAACTGAATAAATAAAAGTCAGTCATGGTCTTGTTAGAAATTTAGTTTTTATGAATAAAAATTATGAATATTTACTCTGGGCACTTGAATTTTTTTAAATCCTAAAAATTAAAACATGATTGAAGTACTAACTTTGAGCTCCACAAATAGCAGCTTGTCACTTTCCCAGACAACAATTTATCCAAAATATAAAATATTTTATACTTGCAATTGTAATTGCCTTTCTTTCTTACTTCCTCCACTTTCCTTCCTTCCTTGACTTTCCTTCTCACCTCCTGGCAAAAAAACGAACAAGCCAAGGAAGGCAAAATGATCTAGAATTGAGTGAATTCAGGCAAGACCTTGTGAATTCTTATAACTATATTTGAAAGCATCTCTGTAAGCCTTAGTTAATGATGACCTAAGTTACAATTGCCTACACCTCTGACTTTTTTCAAATGCATGTCCTGAGGGAACATTCGGAATAATGTCATTTAAAAATCTGTCACCTCAATCAAGTGCAAGACTAGGGTACATCATGTGGTTTAGTAAACATCACTGAGTGGTGTCGCTTTGTCAGTCAATGATGACTTACAATGTCATTCTATCAATTAAAAAACAATTTAGATAAAAAGATTAATCGGTGCTTCTTATACTAATCACCTTCATTAAAGAATGTAGTTCAACTTTTTAAAGTAATAAAATATTCCAAATGTCCTCAACAGAAAATTTAGCTGTAATGCAGTCTGACAATTAGGCTCACAATCCATCCTAGAAAAAGTGTTACGTACCTCATTGCTGACTATCGCTAATGGTCACCTTCGAAGTACTCCTCTTGGGAAGCTATGCACTGATGCCAGAGCCTAGTTTACCTGTCAAAGTGATTTTGGGACTCTTTTTCTGGAATGGCCATCAGAACAGTCATTATTATTTGTTGAGATCTGACATTTAAGTTCGTGAACTTTCCATTTTGTGCTTACGTTGGCAGCACTGTACAAATAACTGTATTGGAACACCCTTCCTACTCACCCGATTTGCCCCCAATGACTTTTTTTTTACTCAAAAGATAAAAGAAATAGTTAAAGGAAGACATTTGATGACATTCAGGACATCAAGTGACATGACAATAGTTCTGATGGCCATTCCAGAAAAAAGAGAGTTCCAAAATTGCTTTGACAAGTGAGCTAGGTGTTGGTGTTATTGCATAGTTCTCCAAGGGTAGTACTTTATAGGTGACCATGGTGATATTCAGCAATGAGGTGTGTAGCAATTTTTTCTAGGATGAGTTCATGCACTTAATTGTTATATGTGTGATACGAAATTTTTAAATTTTTGGCAGCCTTTTTTGCTTCTCTCTATATCACACAGCATGGAAGTATGTCACATGTAAAAGTGGTTATTGTCTTTAAAAATAAATAGCAAATGTCATCGTCAAGGCTGTATATCTGAAAACTAAACAGTGAATAATGTCTATAAGCATGGACTCTACAGCTTGCCTGATTGAGTTCAAATCCCGAACCCATTGCTTACCAGCTTTTGATTTGGGACCTGTTGTTTAACTCTCTCTGCCTGGGTTCCTTATCTGTGAAATTGAACAATAATAATGATACTTCAAACTGTTGTGAGGATTACATGAATATATGTACAGCTATATATATGTCTGGATTTATGTATCTGTATATCAATTTATCTTAAACTAGTGCCTAGTGCTCTGTAAATATGTAAGTGCTTACTATTATTATTGTTAAATGTATGGTTTCTGGTTAGCTTCTGGAGTTTAACCAAAAACAAAAATATAAAAATGGAAAAATGCCACTGTTTTAATACATATGAATAAAGTAATGATGATATAAAGGTAGAAGAAAGAAACTAGTAGGGCTACTACCACTTTCTAATTTATAAGGCTATTGTGGGCATGAAGTGAGGTAATGCATGTAAAGCTCTCAGCATAGAACCTGGCATATAAATAATGCAAGTACATAGTAGCTAATAGTCTTATTTTGATTATCATTGTTATTTATGTAATCTCTTAACGAGTATCTGAAAAACCACTCACACATGTGTATGTGCACACACATATTTACATATGCACAAACACAAATAACATTTATACCCAGATA
Source organism: Tarsius wallacei (assembly GCA_963574415.1). Taxonomy (NCBI): domain Eukaryota; kingdom Metazoa; phylum Chordata; class Mammalia; order Primates; family Tarsiidae; genus Tarsius; species Tarsius wallacei. The sequence continues at coordinate 1,920 of CAUYQG010227969.1, read as the reverse complement.
GGAAACTTATATTGTAGGCACAAAATAATTAAACCATAAAATCTTGGGGTCTTGGTGGGCAAGAAGGTGAGATAATAGACAACAGAGGACCTGACAAAGTATCAGTACAGTTAAGTCTAAAATTGCCCTTGTCTTATCGAAATCTATGGCTAAAGCAATTTAACAACTTTTTACTTTGGAATAATTTTAGATTGATGAAAAAGCAGCAAAGTTAGTACAAAGAGTTCAGTATAATCTTCATTTAGATTGCTCTGATTTTAACATCTATACAATCAGGGTATATTTGTCAAAACTAAGAAATTAACATTGGTACAATACTACTTAACTACTTTTTGTAATGGATATTAATAGATTGATACATTTATATGTTAGAGAAAGTATATACAACTAGTCGATGATGTTTGGAAAAATATTTGGATATCACTGGTTTTTCCACTAATATCATTTTTCTGTTCCTGGATGCAATCCAGGATACTTCATTGCATTTGATATGGTTGATTTTGAATCAACATTTTCCCTCTATTTCTTCTTTTCTCTTCCAGCTCATTTCCTGACTTTTCAGAACAGAAATACACAGTGTAGAAAGAGCAATGCTTTCAAACTGAAGAGGTCCTTCCAGTGGAACAAATCACTGGAATAAGATTTTTGGAGTGTCTCTACAATCTGTAGCTTTGGTACAGATTTTTACAATGGTATGTTAGAAAGGGATCTAGCTTGAGCTAAAGAAATATGGTTGATGTAAGGAATATACTGAATAACATTAGATATTGTTTGCAGAATTTGTTTAAATGTATATATGTTAAAATGTAAGCGTAAACACCAGGAGAAATGAGGTAAGATCCACAATTTTCCAATGACAGAAAGATAAAAGCAAGGAGAGGGAGAAAATCAGGGGTCAAAGATATAAGGAACAATATGACACACATTAAAAAAACATAGAAAACAGTTAATGGGAATAATCAAAGCATAGTAAATAGGAAACATAAAATAATATGGTTAGAGTAACTTAAATACATCAGAAAATCAAATAAATGTGAATTGAAAGTGGTTATTTTTGGAGAATGAAAAATAGTGGTGAGGAAGGGCAGTGGGAATTGATATTTTTCCTAACAACCTTCATAAAACTAGTTCAGTACAGAAACCACATATAAATATAACTTTGATAAAATTTAAAACATATAAACAAAAAAGACCTAACACTAAGGAAAAGTATAAAATTCAAATGGTTATGTAGGCAAGTTCTGTTAAACATCAAGACGCTGGATGTTTTTCTGTTATATGAAATCTTCCGTGGTACGTAAACTGAAGGGAGAAATCTCAACTCTTTCTATGAGGCTAATCTTACAAGCACACATACACTAGGCCATTCTCATTTATGAACAAGGATGCAAATGTCCAAATAAATTATAAGCAAATTGAATCCAGCAGAGTATTTTAAGAATCACATTATGACCAAATAAAGTACATCTCAGAAATGTGAGACTGGTTTAACATCAGGAACTCTTTAGATGCAATTCATCAATGAACAAATTAAATGGATTAACTTGGGAAAGCCATATTATCACCTAAATAAGTGCCTTAAAAATCAGCTCTCATTCTTTAATTTTTTTTTTTTTTTTTTTTTTTTGAGTTAGAGTCTCACTGTCGCCCAGACTGGAGTGTAGTGGCCGCTCCTTGCCACCACAGCTACGACCTGCTGGGCTCCGGTGATCCTTCCGCCTCAGCCTTCCGAGTAGCTGGAACTACAGGCGCGTGCTACCATGCCCGGCTAGTTTTTTGATTTATTGTAGAGATGAGGTCTCGCCAAGTTGCCCAGGCGGGTCTCGAACCCGCGGGCTCAGGCAATCCACTCACCTTAGCCTCCCAAAGGCGCGGGATTACAGGCTGAGCCACCAAGCCCAGCTTCATTCTTTAATTTTA
>CAUYQG010227966.1:0-20390 GCA_963574415.1 Tarsius wallacei | reverse complement strand
TCAGTGGTGCATTTAGTCCATTCACATTCAGGCTAATTAATGAGATGTGAGAGTTTACCCCTGTCATATGGTTCTTATAGAGTTTGTTGATTGGTTTTCTTTTGATTTTGGGATTGATATATGTGTATGTGTTTTTTTTTTTGTTGTTTGTTTGTTTGGTTTTTTTGAGTTGGCGTCTCACTCCGTTGCCCAGACTGGAGTGCAGTGGCCGCTTCCGGCCACCGCAGCCTTGACTTGCTGGGCTCTGGTGATCCTTCCACCTCAGCCTTCCAAGTAGCTGGAACTACAGGCACGCGCTACCATACCCGGCTGATTTTTTGATTTATTGTAGAGATGAGGTTTCGCCTGCCCAGGCGGGTCTCGAACCCACGGGCTCAGGCAATGCACTCACCTCAGCCTCCCAAGGCACGGGATTACAGGCTGAGCCACTAAGCCCAGCTTATGTGTATGTGTTTAATCTTTTACCTGAATTCTTGGGAGAAGTGTGGCTATTCTTTTTTTTTTTCTTCTGTGTTTAAAACTTTCTTAAATGTTTCTTTTAGAACCAGTCTGAAGGCAGTGTAACTCTGAAGGATTGAATGTCTGGGTTGGATTTTAATTCTCCATTGCTGATAAAGCTTAGCTTAGCTGGGTAGGAAATTCTTGGTTGGAACTGTTTATCTTTGAGAACTTTGAAGATTGGACTCCAGTCTCTTCTAGCCTCTTATGCTTCTGTAGACAAGTCTGCTGCTATTCTAACTGGTCTTCTCTGGTATGTATTCTGACTTTTCTCTCTTGCTGCCTTCAGGATTTTTTTTGTTTATACCTACCTTGTATAAGCAGATCACTATGTGTCAAGGACTTGGTCTTTTCATTTGATGTCTTGCAGGAGTTCTCTGAATCTCCTGTGTTTGAATGGTCACATTTCTGATGAGATGAGGGAAGTTTTCTTTGATAATTTCATGAAATGTTTGTTTCAGGTTGATCGCTGTCTCTCTACCTGCCTCAGGAATACCAATTAATTAGTTAATTGGCATATTATTGTGTTGTGTTTTTTTTTAAACCAGTTCACCATTTTATGTCTTTTCAGTGGTGCATTTGTTCAATTCTCATTCAGGCTAATTATTGAGATGTGAAAGTTTATTCCTGTCATTTATTTTTTATAGAGTTTGTTGCTGTTGCTTGTTTGTTGGGGTTTTTTTATTTTATTTTTGTGCTGTTCTGAAGTCTGTATTCTCAGGTGCTATCTCCCCAGTAGTCTGGATGGGACCTGTGGTCTGCCTTTGGTTCTTCTTCATTTGTGATGAATTTTCCCCCCTTTTCCCCCTTCCTTAATTCCATTGCTCATTGATGGAGGGAAAGCTTTCACTTCTGTTTGCTCAATCCTCCTTTCTTATATAGATCCTCTGGATTTGCTCAGGTTTGAAGCCAGACTTGGGATGGGGGTTGTGCTTTTTGCAGTTTTGATATCTGATTAAGGCGTGATGGGGGAATTGTAGTTCAGAAGCTATCTGCAGATCACAGTATCTGCTGACAGTTGTGTGGGCCCCCTGGAGCCCACTGCCCACCACTTTACAATCTGCCCATGCAGTAGGGGCTTATGTATGACCCCTAAAAACAAAATGAGATAAGAAAAAGGAAAAGAGTAGACAAAGGAAGAAGGGAGATGAAAAGAAGATGAAGAGAGAGAAGAAGAAGAAAACAGGCACACTAGCTAATTAATAAACAAATAAAAAAACTATACAAACACCATACAAAAATATCAAATGATGCACTTGCCCTAAAAAATACTCATATAAAAAACAGAAAATCTAAAATGTAACAACAACAACAAAAGCAAAAACAAAACAAGTACAACAACATAAACAAAAGAGAAAGAAAAAAACTCCCTCTGTGGCTGTTTCCAGAACTTCAGTTTCCTTTGCCAAGCCCTGCTGCTTCTGACTGACACCATGGTAGGAAGAGGACTCCAGTCTCAAGTCCCTCCCCTCCACTCTCAGCACTGGACCATCAGGTTGCTCTTAGCATGGATCAGCACCCCACGGACTGCTGTGGAAGGAGGGTGAAACAGATCCAGACTCACCCAGCTCATCTGCTGCTGCTGCCACTGTCAAGTCCCCACTCAGATCAGGTGTGTCCTTGCCAGATCCAGCATGGGGGTGGGGTGTTTCTCTCTCTGTGTCCGCTCCTGAATTTTTCTCTCTAGACCAGCGATGGTCAATCTTAGAGGGGTGTGTATTGCTTCTGGGTCCCAGGTTAGAGGCTGAATAGAGCTGGGCAGGCCAAGGCAGGTCTCTGCCCAGTTCCAGGACAGATAAAATGGCAGCAGTTGATGTCTCTTCATTGGTGGCAGGGCTCAGCTCCAGATTTCCCTGCCTCGCCTTTTCCACGGTTTTCATTGCTAGTGTCCAGCCCAGTGTTGCAGGTAGTGGCATGGGCCAGGTTCCAGGTGATGAGGAGCAACTGGTCTCTGCTTCCTTCTCTCAAGAGATCCCTGAGAATGGCAGACAATCCTTTGCACTGGGGGCTCTGATCTCAGGGCAGTGGTGGGTTGCATCCGCCTCTGGATGGGAACCTCGGATGCTTGATCTGAAGTCTCCTCTCAGGGAATTTTACTCACCCACCTGCACACACTCACTCATACAGACCGTCTTTATGAACACTTGCCCTTGCAGAGACTCTCATGCCCCCACAAGTCCCGTCGCCATCTTGCCCATTTCTCCTTTTTTGAGTTATTAATGACAGCCACCTGACTGGAGTTATATGGTATCTCTGTGTGATTAAACGTATTATATACGTGTGTATAGTGTATAACCTTATTGTAACCTGTCATAATAAGCAAGGAAGGGCTGGATATATTATTTAACTCAAAGGTGACTGCAAATTGACTTTCTTTTCATGCTGTGAAAAAGATTAATAGCATATACTGAGTTAGTATCTCAATTTCAATAGCATCTTGACCCAATTGGCAGCTAAGCTTGGAATCAGGCAGACCAGAGTTCCTATTCAGCTGACTTGTTGAATGAACTTGAGGAATTCATTTGGTATTTTTGAGCTTGCATTCCTTATCTGTTCAAATGAAAACAACAATAGTATCTACCTCGCATATTTGTGAAAATTAATGTACAAGAAATAAATGACCCACTGGCACAGTTCTGTCATAGAGTCAATGATTATGAAATGTAACACTTACTGGGCATTTATGATGTGCTTGGGCTTAGTATATGATAGCTATTTTTCTTTTTCTCTTCTTGTCTTTTTAAAATAGTAGATTGCTCACCTACTTGACTGTAAAGGAATGATGCTACCTCAGATGTTTATATTATTTGTCCTCAAGCTCAATCAGATAGCAGTTGAAAGAAGGTCTTGGAGTGCCCAGAAAACAGAAGTATGTACATTGTTAGTTTTGCTTATCTTCAGTGAAGGAAGTTAGAGCTGCAATCATTAGATGGCTTAGTGGGTATGAGGAAAACCTCTAGTCATATAGCTAGAGGAGCATTGGCATATTTCCAATTCACCAACTGAAATGGTGGTTACATTTTACAAATGAAAAATTATCATCTCACACTTTCCTTAAGTAAAAACTATAGTCTTCTGTCAAACTGAATGCAAGAAACTCCTAAAAATGTGAAAAGGCAGCCGTCCAACTCTTTATTACAAGAACATCAGAAAAAATGAACCAGCTAATCTACTTATCATCTGCTTAAATTTCTCAACGATCGTGTGCTGCAGTGAAGAAACTATTTATAGATCTCATTTCTCCTTTAAATTCTTGTCTTGTGGGGATCAAGCTAGATTGGGAAAAACCCCCATTTTGCTCGGAATTGCATAAGCAGCCATTGGATCGTGGCTTTGAATTAATCAGGAGTCTGATTACTCTCCACAAAACTATTCAAGTATTAATTGTTTCTCTGTCAACATATGATGAGTATTTCCTTTGGATTGATAGTCTTTATTGCTTCATTCACATATGTACAATTTTTAATCATCAGTTTAGGTAAGATGTGAGTATTTGTTTCCAAGCTGAAGAGGTCAAAAGAACAATTAATGTAACTTAAAATTAGAACCTGTAAAGTTGTCATGCTAAAATAGGTACTTAAAGATGACTGCTGGAAGCTACATGTCTCAGGGAACTGAAATTACTCTAGACACCAATTGAAATTTTAGAGAGCAAGAACTACTTCATTGGCACTGTCTCTGTACTTCCAGGGCATAGAGCAGTGCCTGGCACCCAGCCCTAGAGTAATAATAGGAAGGAGAAGAACACCTGACCAAAATGCACCAAAGCAAGACATTAGTTAAAATATTTACTTCCTGCTGGAAACAAACTGTGGACTCATTTAAGTGCCAGAGCTTCCATTAAATCTTTTCTCAAATCAACATGTACATGATGTTTTATTTCATCTAAGATAAAATGTCAGTTTCTGGGGATAAAATCATGGTGAATGCCCTTTCTGTCTTATCCCTCTCAATCCCTTGTCAAGTGACAACTTCAATAGTTATCGAAAAGAAAGGCACATTTGCACAGGGAGTGAGAACATTTCTTACAAGGTGCTAAGAAAGTCAGCAGAGATTTCAAGGTCAGGTTTCCTTTCTATTTTCTTAAGACTCTGAGGCGAAAAATGATTTATAAAACACATCTTTTTCCATAAAGTGTGAGGCTCTGCAAAGATACCACCTCAGCATTCTAGGGAAAATTATATACATTAATAATTAAGGCCAGCTTTTAGTCACTATTTTAGATTTTTGAATACATTAAAAATTTCAAAGTTTTTAATTTAAAAATAAACAGTTTAATTAAAGTAGCTTATTTTTAAATACATGAGACTGTCTAAGAGGCCTGGGGGACCTAGAAATTTTAAAATGTTATTTTCTAGATGAAAACACAGGCAGAGGAAAAGCAGTGGGCAGAGAAGCCAGTAAATGAAACAGCATCACATGATAATTAAATCCACAGACTCCAGAGCAAAATGACACTGTATTTCTGTTCTTGAACAAATTCCTTATCCTCTTTGTGCCTTGATTTTTCTCATTCATAAAATGCAGATAATTGTAATACCTTTCTCTCTGGGTTGTTTTGAGGATTAGATAATTTAATTTATGTAAAGCTCTTAGAAATATATCTGGCACATATTAAATAAATCTTTGCAATTATTGGAAGACAGAGAAACACATTGGAAACAAAGAAAAATATCAAAATAGCATTTTTGTTCAATGTGATAAGCTTGTATTTCTTGTCTTAAGCTCCCAGAAGCAAAAGACATGACTCTTGTAGCTCTTCCATTCAGTGAGTCAAGAAGGCCCTCCATGAGCACCAGGGACTCCAAGAGAAGGTATGGAATGCAGAAATCACAGCTGTCTCCAGGGAGTAGATATACCAGTCCAACAGGCACTCATGGAAAATTGTTCGTTGCTTCCAAGAGTCATTGCACCAGCAGCGGCTGTGGGGCTCACTTGGGAAAGGAATAAAGAGGTAGTTCTCAAACTGTGTTTTATGGTTGTCACTTACTATGACCCCATGGCAGGTGTGCTTCCAAAGCGTCAAAGCACAGCTTTATGTTTTTTCTTCAGTTGATAATGGGTTTGATTAATGTCTGCCGGACTAAGGGTTGAACCAAGCATATCCTATGAGTTGGCTGAGAGTGAGAGTTTCCAGTCGAGGCACAGTTAGCTGCCCTAAAAAAATGTTAGGGATCTGTTTGCACGTTGCCTTGTAAGAAGTGCTCACAGGGGGAAGATACAAACAATCACCAGGCTGAAGGGCAGCATGGTGTTTTTGTAAGGCATGTGAGAGCCTGTTATCTGATAATTATGAGTATTTGGTTGTCATTGATAACTTACTGAGGTCTGACAATTAAGTTTGCCAACTCTTCCTGAAAATGTGCTACATACCTCATTGCTGAATATCACTATGGTCACCTTTGAGGTACTCCCCTTGGGAAGCTATGTACCAATGCCAGCACCTAGTCCACCTGTCAAAGTAGTTTTGGAACTCTTTTTCTGGAATGGCCATCAGAGCTGTCATCGTATTGCCCTTGATGTCCTGAATGTCATCAAAATACCTTTCTTTCAATACTTCCTTTATCTTCAGGTAAAGGAAAAAGTCACTGGAGCCAGAGCAGGAGAGTAGAAAGGGTGTTCCAATACAGTTATTTGTTTACTGGCCCCCTCACAGACAGTGCTGTGTGAGCTGGTGCGTTGTCATGATGCAAGAGCTTCTTTGGGACCATTTTTGCACATACCTTTGTCATGCCAAGATTTTCAGTTAAGATTTTCCTATTTCTCTATTGATATTTATTTGGTCTGCTATGCTTCTCACAGTCAGCCAACAATTTTGACACACAATTTCATGAATTTTTGCAATTTTTTCATCAGTTCTGCTCGTAGCTGGCTGTCCTGACCTTTCTTCATCAGTGGTGTTTTCTGTCCCCTCAGAAAAACATTTAATCCATTTGTACACTGTCATTTTCTTCATAGCATTATCCCCATAAACTTGTACTAACATGTCCCTGATTTCACTTCCACTCTTGTCAAGTTTAATAAGAAATTTAATATTTATTCGTTGCTCTAATTCAAACTGCAACATTCTTGCAATGGCACACAAAAACATACAACAACAATACTGAATGTCACTTAGCGAGACACTGCCATATGTCAATACAAACACAGCCATAAGACACTGATATGCCAAGGTTATGAAACTTTATCAAGTTGTTTCTACTGTGCAGCCAATGTAAGCACACAGTGGCAAGTTCATGAACTTAATTGTCAGTCCTAATACTTAATGTTGTTTGGAGATTTTTAATTCCCTCAAGTATTTCTTCCCCATCTCCATCTAGTTTCAAAGACTGCCAGAAATACAGAGCTGAAAATCACTAGAATGAGTGTCAGTGGTTTCAGGTGAGGTTTCAATGTCACTAAGAAATTTTTAATATATGAGTGTAGTCTTTCTGCATAGCAATTCAAATATGTATTGTTATTTTAGTTCTAAAGCTGTCAATGCAAGCATGAGGCAAAGTCTTTTTTCAATATTTATTCTCTCCCCTAGAACATTCACAAAACAGGTTGAGGAAAGCAAAACAGTGATAGGTTATAGTATTACCATCAAATGACTAAGATTTGGGGATAAAGAAGGGGGTGGAAAGGTAAGTGGTTTTCTAAAATTCTTATATTAAACTTCTGCCCTGAATAATTATTGGTTAGTTGATTAAAGGTTTTTGAAAATGTGCCAGTATTCAACTGGTGAATTGCTATTAACTCCACTAAACTGGACTATGTCATTAATAGAAATGACTATTTTCAAGTAGCACTTATTTTTTGTAAATAATATTTATGGCAGACATCCATTAGTTGACAAACCAGAGGCCTGGTATTTGCCATAATATTGTTTAAAAAAGTGTTATTGTGTTAAACATAATTACAGTTATTTTTGTCTTCAACGGGAAGCATAGTATTGAAATGCGTTTATGTTCCAGAATCCAAATTTCTGTTTTTATCTGAACAATTCTACAAAGTAATTGGTCAATTTTATTAATATAAAACTGTGATTGCATTTTAACTTGAAATATATACACTGTATATACCTGTCAGAAAAATTTAAAAATGAAAAAGTTATATGTTGTTTACTTTCAGAGAAGAAAACAATGAAAATGGGGGGAGTGGGAGCTCTAGGGGAGGGAGGTTCAGTTATATGTTAGAAGACCCAGGTCTTATTCCTGATTTAGAAACTTAACTGGAAACCGAAGCACATCACTCACAAAACCTCATTAAAGTTTCAGATTTCACCCATGTAAATGGAATGCTAATATCTGATCCAATCATCCTGCAGAGTTTCTGTGAGAATCTTGTGATGCAATGTGTGTAAACACACTACATAAATACATGGTGCTATTCATCAAGGTATGGTCTTATGGTGCCCTATTATCTTCTTGATACCAATATTTCATTTTCCCTGTTCTAAAATTTCCTTTTTTATTATACAAGGAATAATGAATATATTATCATCATAGAAATTAAAGCATTAGCATAATATACAGAAAAGAAAATGGAAGACCTCTGACTTGCTTATCTCCAAATCTTCCTTTCTCTTTAGTGGTAGCCGCATAAACAGTTGGATGATTTTCCATTCAGAAATATTCTAAGCATATATGTATGTGTGTATATGAAATGTAATTTTATTTCATGTAATTGGGATCACAAAGTTTGTTTCTAACTCATAAATTCAGCTTGTTAAAACAAGATTTTTTTATACTCCTCTGTTTTCAGCCTGAGAAAAATGTGACATAATTAGCACTGCAGTTGTGTCAGGTGGAGGATTGATGGTGGAAGGTTACAGGGGTTGTAAGAAAGATGGAATGAGTTTTTGTACCACAACAAGGACAAAACCCATATACAAATGAATGTGTTTCAGTTGTCATAGTCATGAAACCCCATTGTGTTAACAAATGGGAAATAACACCTCATGGCAGCCAATCTAAAATAATCTCTATGTGATGAGTACCACTGGCAGATCTGCCAAGATGCACAGATTCTCAGTGTGATCACATAGATTTCATTGGTCACAAACAGAGAAAAGCACATGATTGTGTTGAAAACGATGACAGTGGTGCCAGCCCAGAAATCACAGCTCAGGCTCCTGCACGATAGCAGACTATCACACCTGCCACTTGACAGGTGTGCACTAAAATTTATGAAAAGCTTTTCTAGCCAAGCCATCGGGCTGCTGAAAAGAATGGTGAATGCCTTGAGCCTTGACATTTATTACAGCTTTGCCAGCATATCTGTCTTGTAGAGTGTGATTTGAAAAACGATATGTCTAACCATGATCTTAATAAGCTCATTTGTTCCAGGATCTCATTGTACTTGGGCTTGCTGATAGAAGAAGAGAGGGCCAACAATATAAATAACGGAGGCTTCCTTGTGAAATGGCTGTACTTATTTCAATATGGAGACAGTCTTGATGTTTAACATTGCCAGTTGCTGTACCTGAGAGAGGAATTACAGTACCACTTTGAGATGTTTCATAACAGAGGCTCCAGTTCCTTAATAACTGTAATTTCAATCAATTTGCTACAAACACTGAAATTAAAGCATGTAATAAGTGTTCTAGTAAAGATGTAAATTTATTAATATTAACAAAATATGCATTTTAAAAGATAACTTTGAAATTTTCTTATTTATCATTCATTTTTTAAAGATTGAGAGTACTTTTTATATTTGTTCATTTACTATTGAAATACCCTTGGACTATAAAGATGGGGCAAGTATCACTTCCTGATGACACAGGATGAGAAAAGGAGCTCAAACACATGCTGAAAACCACCTCCCCCCAGTCTCCTGTACCATGGGTAGCATATACATTTCTCAATTTTTAATATCTAGTATTTTTTTCTGTCTAAATATGAGCCATGCCACCTATATTTGAAGATTTTTAAAAATAAACATGTCTGTCTATTAATATGCAATACTCATTTAAGCAAAGATAATAAAATAGTACTTTAAGAAGCATTGTTATGTTACCAAGATACACAATATTTTTTATCTTATAGTGGATGAAAACTTACATTTTTTCCTGTGATCACAGCTATCAAAAGAAGTATTTTGTTTAGTGAAAATTTTACCATCCTCTCTTTTCTACCTCTATTACTTTATTCTAACCAATTCCTATCTTCTTTCCTGCCCATTTTTGTGCATCTCAGCATATTCATGTTATGGACAAGGCTTTCTGGTAATAATAAATAAATAAACCAAGAAATTAACACAGTAATCAATTGAGAAAAAACAACTACAAATAAAATTAGAGAGAAAAATGATATAGTGACAGAAAAGAAGTCTATTTGCAAATAAATTTTAAAATCTCAGTGAAATGAAATGAACAATTTCTAGAAAATATTAACTACTACAATTAACTCAAGAACAGAACCATAAGTACATTTATATTTGTGGAGGAAACTGAAAATACCATCAGAGAACTACCTTCACAAATTGAACCCAAAGCAGTTTTTGTAGCCAAGCATGATAGTTTTACCAGGGAATCATTTCATGTTTTCCAAGGGACTGAATATCCCCTTGGCAAATTCTTCCACTATATGGAAAAGGATGGAAAGCTATATAATTCATTTTATGTTAATCTGATAAGAAAATTTGGTAGAGATAGTACACAGAAAGAAAACAACTCACCAGTCTTTTGACATATAGATGAAGTATGCAAGGTCTAAAACAAAATATAAGCAAATTGAATCTAACCTAGTGTTTTTTAAATAAATGTTTTATTGATAGAGCATAAGGTTGTCTTAGTACTAAGAAGTTATTAATACAATAACTTGCATAAATTGATCAAAAAGAAAAAATGTTACTGTAATATGATAAAATACTAAAAGCATTTGATAGATTCAAAGCCCATTTTCAAGCCCAGCTCAAATTCTGCCTCCTTCGAGCAGTCTTTCTTGATTTTGCTTGGGTAAAAGTAATTTCTATTTTGAACACACATATCCCTATGTTTTTGCTTATGACATAGTTTACACTATGCCTTGTATTAAAAGTATTTGTGTATATATACCATCTACTTGGCCATTTATCTCCATATAGTAGCAATTCTGTTGTATTTATTACTCACCTTTTAAAACACCCAGGACAGAGTAGCTTCCTTGTAAATACTTTGTGAATAAATACATATTTGAAACTAAGTGCATCCTATTTAAAACTATAAGTGAAAGGATGTATATAGATAAGAATAACAATTACATATATAAGCATGTTCCTTTAGCATCATTTACTAATTGGGTACATCAGTATACACCAGAAATCAGAATGTGCCCTTTCAACCACTTTGTCATCATAATACTTCTCTACAATACATAAGAAAGGACTGAATGTTTTATTCCATGATGGGAGTTATAGTAATATTTACACTGGGAAGCTTATTGTTGCTTCTCTTTTTTTTCATGTTTGAGGAACAGTTGTGAGCCTTAAGCTTTCTAGGTAGTATGGTAATAAAACAAAGGAAATTAATTTGTGTAAATTATTGAATATCACAGTCATATGATTATATTAGAAAATTATAAACTGAAGTTCCTATTAAAATAATACAATATTTTCCCTTTAAATAACCTCAAATTCTTTTATCTAAGTTATCTTATATGATTTTAGTTGAGTCACCTTACATATAGACTCATGCTATTATGGGTTTTTATTAGGGAATTGTAACTTAAGGATAAATCCAAAATGACCCCAAAACATGTGGAATTTGCTCAATAAAGCTCATAATTGAAACATCTCGTACCGCTTGGATCTCTAAAATGTAAGTTCTGGATATCTCTTCCATATATTTAGTTTACCTCTGTATGGTCATGTCGCAGAGAAGTGGCCCAGTGTTGTGGAAAAACAGAACTTGTTATCATACAAAACAGGTGTCTTATCACTGACCTGACATTTATGTGGCTGAGTGAGCTTGGGCATACTGTATGAGTGGGGAACCCAAAAATAAACAGAATAATCTTTTGGAGGATGGTCTCCTTATAGTACAGGCTTCCCCCACTAGGTGAGTGTTCTAGGAACCCATCAGTTTTTATGGAAGTTTTGAGAAGGTTGCATTGTGATTTGCAGAAGAAACATACTGAGTTGTGACTTACAGAGGACTTGGTCTTCCACCATGACAATGCACCTCCCCATGCAATGCTGAGTGTTCAGCAGATTTTGACCAAAAATGGCATGAACCCCATATCTCACCCTCCTTATTCACCCAATCTCGCCTTGAGTGAATTTTGTTTGTTTGTTTGTTCCCCCGGATGAAAAAAGTCCTCAAAGGGAAATGTTTTGGTGATTTGGAAGAGGTGAAACAAAAAATGGCAGAAGCATTAAAGGCATCAAAATCAACAAAGTCAAAAGCGGTTTTGAACAGTGAAAAAAGTATCTTGCTGGGTGTATTACATCAAATGGAGAGTACTCTGAAGGTGACTGAAGTTTAAACATGTAAGAATAAATACACATTTGTTTCTAAATAACGTCCATTTTGGGGAGAGTCTTCCCTTGTATAATAAATCTGAACTTCAATTTTTTACATTCTTCACATTGGGGTAAGTACTTACTTTATATTTATGATGTAGATTAAATTATGTAATGATTTTGAAAGCATCTAACTCCACAGTTGCTCATCAATGCTATTTTTCCTCTTAAATAAAAGATCACAGATCATTGGAATTCCTGTGCCTTTGCTGATTTGTACTAAAAAAGTTTTTCTTTTGGACATCTAGGGAAAAAATAAGTTAAGTTCCAGTAGGGCAGGAGTAAGCTTGTGATGTCACAGTAATTATCCAGCATTTCACACATAAAGGTGCTAAAAGGAAATGCACAAAAATGTTTCTGAGCTTTTTTTTTTCACTTTAAACCCAACAAAAGCTGACTTCCAAAATCACGTGACATAGCATTTTTTACTGACACTTTTAAATTGTTAAAATTCTTCAGCATCTCTTTGACATCCTTACTCCTCTTCCCTCATTATTCCAAATAAAATCCAAATTTATCTTAGGACATGTTTACTCATTTTTCTCAATGTTTTTTATTTATTTTATTCTATATTTATTCATAGTAATAGCATAAACTCAATACCATATGATTATAACAGTATTTGTCTATTATTTTCCTCCAATGGCTGTCCCAATGGGGCTATGAGGAATGAATTTCCCTTACGGCTATCTTGGATAGATCCTATAACTCTTAGATTACTTTCAGTTACAAAAAATATATTTTTAGTTAAGCCCAGTTTAAAACATCTAATTCATATCCATTTAATTATCCTCTCTCCTCTTCTTCCTAGGAATAGCTGGACTTCATCTTGAGGTAAGGAGAAAGCACAGCCTACTCTTCCATTTATCTCTCTCCTCTCATTTCTGGACCAATGTCTCTTCTCGTCTTGGAGCCTCAGAGAGAAAATATAAAGATGGAAAAGGATAAGTCTTTCTTGCTTAGTTGGTATTGCAGTCCTCTCTTGGATATTGCTGCTCCTCTGGTGAATCCTGACCGGCCATTGATTTTCTCTTGATGGCAGAAAAATCTTTTCACTTTTACTGAAGGCACAGTTGAGTTCTTCAGGTGCCAATGGAGATGCTCTTTACTGCTAAGATTTTTCCAGTTTCTCTTTTTCATATCAGTCCCAGCAGGGTACCCCATAGCTTCTTGCCACTGAGGTTATTCGTCTAGCAATTGTTCATCTTGAATAGGGGTCCTAGGATGTGCACAAGTCTGGCAAATTTTTGCTTTATCTACTTGAGCCACAGGAAACTTGCCAAACCAAATAATGGAAGGGCAGGCTAATCCACAACTGAGCTCTTCTCTGCCCTGCTAACACTTTCCAATTCTTTTCTCTCCTGCTCAAAATGACAAGGAGAAGATCCTTAAGCTTGCTCTGGCAGATGTATTCTACTTGGGAATGAAATGCCCTTGTTTATGGCATCTCCAAACTCTATGGGTTTATATTTATGATGTAGATTAAATTATTATTATATTAAAAATTATTAATAAGTTATAATTATTAAATTCTGTACCTCTTCCATTTTGACTCTCTGTAGACTCTCTTGAATACAGTCTATGTCTCGGGAGTCCTATGACTACCTCCCTCTCACATCTTTCTCCATAATTCCTACTTAGTTTTCAATTTATTTAGTTTCCACAGCCAAACTGGCTCTGCTACCTTCAGCTGTTCCCAGCTGAAGGTAGCAGAGCCAGTTTGGCTGTCTTCTAAAAAATTTGAAGAGGGTTCCTTCAGCCCTCTTTAATTGTGTTCTCTTCCTAATGTTGGGTGCTTGACAACTCGTCCTTGACTCTGGATTAAGTGGTTAATGATGGTGTTATAAGAAGAAAAAAAAAGTATCAGCATTCTGTTTATTTTTTTATAGTAGTGCTTTTTTTCTTTCCAAAATTTCTAATCAAAGTGATGAAAATCTAATTTACTGCACAGATATCATTGTTTTTTTCTTATTGAAGGTAAAGAAATATCAAGGAGATACAGGGAAGTTCAAGGGGGATCAAATTTCTAAAAATTTCCTTCAATAAATCACTATAACTATTAAAGGGTAGGAAAGGAACAAAAAGCAAGTTGCTGAAGTTAGGAAAATTATTACTAATATAGTAATAAACTTTAAGTAATTATTGCTTGATAGAGTAAAGATGGGACCAGTTGTACCCCAGCTAGGCAGAAAAAGCTCTGTGCTCTTGTGCAAACTCAGTACCATTACCAGTGAGAAGAAGAAAGACAGAAAGGCACATATAGCCTGTGGAGGGCACAGAGCCCTCCTTTGTAGCCCTTCGTCCTGCCATAGATCCACACCAGAACTCGCTGTGCAGCAGCAAAAAGATCAAGTTCATGGCTAACGCACATAGAAAGTCTATCAGTGGTGGGCTTTTCTCTGACCTAATTTCTCTTTGATGATTTAACCTTGATGCAGTACTTTCCTGAACCCAAATGAAACCATTCCTGATAGATGGCGCCCTTCTCTTCCCTAGACTTAAAAGTGCTGGAAACGAGGTCAGATTCAATCATACAAGAAGACTGCAAGTTAAACTAGATTCAGGTCAAGATATACAAATATCTATATTTCAGAATTTTATAGATGACATAATTTATTCCTGGATATATTTGCATCAAATTAAGGCATTTATAAAGGGTTCACAGCCTATAATAAGTCCAGAAATTAGTTCTATCCTTCATATGGTAAGATCTTAAACATATTTTCAAACATGAAATTAAGATAAAGAAAATTTCTGTCATACTTTTAAAATGGAAAATTCTGAGAAACTTCTCTTTTAGACAACCATCTCGGTTAACTATTGAAAGAGATACTTCTTTAAGAAGTGGGATTAAAGCAGGGAAAAGGATTCAGGAGTCAAAAATCAGTGGATCTTACATAGAAGAGAGGCAAAGAGAACCCTCAGGATGGTAGTTAAAGGAAGGTGACAGATGTGTACCAGTGACAAATCAGAATAGCATGGACATGAGAGGTAGAAAGGGCCCAGAAAATGGAATGGAAAGAATGGCTAATGATACAACATGGATACTACATGGAAGAATTTTAAAAATCAAGCAAAAAAAAAAAAAAAATGACCCAGCAATTCCTGTTCTAGGCATATACCCAAAAGAAATAATATGAGCACCTCAAAGAGATATCTGCACCCCCATGCTCACTGCAGCATTATTCACAATCAAGATATGGAAACAACCTAAGTGTCCACCAATAGACAAATGGAGAAGAAATTTTGTGCACGTATGTCAACACACTGAAATATCATTCAGGCCGTAAAAGGGAGGTATTGCCATTTGCAACAACACGGATGAAACTGGAGGACATTATGCCAACTGCACTAAGCCAGAGACAGAGAGAAGAGTGCCACATGATTTTGCTTATGTGTGACAACCAAAAAAAAGAAAAGATAATAAAAGAAAAAAAAAAGATATAAGGTAAACACATATAAACAGGGAATGGAATGGTGGTTGCCAGGAGTAATGAGGGGGTGGAAATGGGGAGATGTTGGTCAAAGGGCATATATTATACATTTGCAATTAGGTAGGGGAATAAGTTTAGAAATCAAATGTGTAGCAGAAGAACTACGGATAATAATGTTGTATACTAAAAATTTGTTAAGAGAGTGGATTTTATGTGGTCTTACACACACACACACACACACACACACACACACACACACACACACGAGGTAACTATGGAAGGTGTTACTGTCCATGAAATAAAAATCGGTTATTTTTGTCTACTTGTAGTGATCTTTCACTTATATATATATATGTATACAAAGATTAAGCCCAAAATACTACTAATTAGAGATTCATTATAAAGGAGAAAATGCACTCATTTTATACTACATGATTTAACTTTTAACATTTACTTAGTCATAATTACGTTAAAAGTAGATTGCTGATATAATCCAGAATTATAATATAATAAATTGGATCCTGGATGAAGGTGAAATGTATGAGTGAGGAAGAGTAGTGGCAAAAAAATATATATTCTTATCAACCATAGTAAACAAAAACATTTTTAAATGGAAGTATAAACCTATTGTTTTTTGAAAAATGGTTTTAAAAATGAAATACTCAAAGATTTCATGGCGGTTGCTTCTATGAAGCAAAACTAGGATGTAGAAGGGAATTCTTGGAGAGTTGTTTTACATCATAAAACATAGAGAATCATTGTTGATACATTCTCACATAACAAATACAAAAAAGAACAACTTCTATAACAGTGAAGAGACAAAGTATTCGTAAGGAGACACCAGACACATTTAAGTAGGGACTGTTAGTGGCTATATATATTCCTCCTCTTCCATGGTAATGGAATTTTTAGCTGACCTCTTAGTGGTCCAGAATAAAGACCACATTTGTCAGCCTCCCTAGCATGTAGCTATAGCCATGTGACACCTCTGGCCAGTGAGATAAGCAGAAGTGTCCCATAGCAGCTTCTTAAAGCTTTCCTAAAGAAGCAGTGTACATATGCTCTTTGCTTTTTTCTTCATTTTAATTCCTTTCTTCATCTTCTCTCTATCCTGCAGCTAGGAACATGATTGCTACTTTCATGCACCATAAAGTTAAAGCTCTGCACAATTGAGGAGTAAAATCAGAAAGAACCTGTTTCTTGACACAGGAGGATACTTTATCTGTCCTAGACCACTTACCTTCTAAAATACAGCAGTTATTTTGGATTTTCTGACATTCATAGCTGAAGTTAATCCTGACTAGTATATACATTTTGCAATATTAATGTGTCATTCAAGATTAAAACAATGAAAATAAAAATCAATCAGGACAAACCCACAAGGAAAAATGTTGCTATCTTTGATTAAATAAAAATTTTTAACTTTTATAGAGTGAAAAAAAACAGAAAAAGGAAAATTAGAATAAGAAAGAGACTAAAAGCATAATAGTCAAAACAATAATAATTTTGGAGCTAGTAGAATCAGAAAGCTTATTAGAACAGAATAAAAAGCATAGAAATAATCAAAGTCAATATGAAATTGTGATTAAAGTTGCATATCAGATTATTAAAGTGTAAATAATAGACTATCATAAAACATACACCTGTAATACATAAATATTTACTCATATTTTATGTATAAATATATTTTTAAAATATAGTAAATATTATTAAAAGAGTAAAAACTTTTCTAAGACTATAAGAGTAAGAATCAGCTTGGACAAGAAAAGGCAAAAAAGTCCTGCCATTTATAAGGTGAAGTGTACGGACACCAATAAAGCCAGCTCCAAAATTGACAGGAGCCACCACTGTTTTTCCTAAGGTGTTGCAGCAGCTATAAAATGCCAAAGGAACATTATCTTTGAGTAGCTACTGCTTTCTTACCAATGATGTCCCCAGACAGCTACAATACTTATCTATAACTAGGCTATCTGATTGCTAAGCCATCCTTGCCCTCAATCCCTAGTTAACACAATTTCCCCAAGTCCACCTCAGAAACAAGCACCATTCCAGAACTGATCCTTGTTTCCCTTACATTCTCCTAGGACACTTCTGTGAGAGCTCTAAGCTTATAAAGAATGTTCCTCTCCTCCCTCCTGTGTAGAGCAGAGCACCATGGTTCCTCAGAATGACTTCTCTCACTCCTAGTTAGTAATTCCAATTTTGTCAGATTAGAGGCTTCTTCCTAGACTTGGCTGATTAGACATTAGCATTATAACTATATGTCTTATGGTTCACATATATAAAGTTGGAACTCTGTTTCAACTCTATTTCATACCTTCCCTTAAAATAAATTCCAAATAGATTAAAAGTGAAATATTTAATGAAATGAAGCCATTAGAAAAAAATCCACATGACTATAATTATTATTATTTTTTACTATAAATGTAATAGTTTGTCAGAAAGGATTTTGTTTTTAAACCAAGTAACATCTGAACCCGCAAGGAAAAATGTTGCTATCTTTGATTAAATAAACATTTTAAACTTTTATAGAGTGGAAAAAAAAACAGAAAAAGGAAAATTAAAGGGCAAATGGAGTTGGAAACATTTATAACACCTATGTGATAAAAGAACAAATATGCCTAATATATTAAAATACTTCACCAGTAAGGTTTTAAAAAAAACTATATCTTCTTCTAGAATAATAGACAAAGTATCAAGAATGAAAATAAAATTCAAATAAAATATGGGAAATTCTCAACTACATTTGTAATTCGAGATGCAGATTTTAACAGTGTAATGGGTCAAATTATGTTTCCTCTCCCCCCAAATGTTTAAGTCTTAACCCCTGGTAACCATAAATGTGACAATTTATTTGGAAATAGGGTTTTTGCATACATAATTGAGTTGACATCATTAGTGTAGGCTCTAATCCAATGTGGCTGATGTTCTTTTAAGAGGAGAAAACTTGGACACAGAGACACACAGAAAGAATGCCACATGACAATGGAAGCAGAAATTGGAGTGATACAGTTGCAAGCCAAAGAATGCTAATTGATGACCATTATCAGAAACAAAGAATAGGCAAGGATGGTTCCTCCTCTCTTAGAAAGACTTCAGAGGGAGCATGACCCTGCTGACACCTTGATTATGGACTTCCAGCCCCTGGAACTGTGAGATAATAAATTTCTGTTGTTTTAAGACATCCAGTTTGTGGTTCTTTTTATGGCATCCCTAGGAGACACATACAAATAATGATAAAGTTCCATTTTTCAACTCTGAGATAAAGATTAAAGTGATTTTTATGCACTGCTATGGAGGAAAAGTGATTTTCATACACTGCTATGGATGATATAGAAATTAGTCTAATATTTATCTGAATCAATTTGGCATAAATAAAATTCATGTGTTGAATTTTCAGGAATTCATTCTAAAATTAAATTCTTCTTTGAAAAGTAGGAAAAATATATAATGAAAAGATATGAATAGGGTCGTTTGTAACAACATAAAGTTGAATAATATCTAATAGAAAGTGGCTAAATACAATAGGCTACAATACCATCCTAAAAATTATGCTTATTTAAATAAAAATGTAATACATTCTTCGGAGGAAAAAAAAATTCACAGATGATCTCGTCGATGAAACATTTCAAACAATATAATCCAAAGTGTGAGTAATGGCTATTACGTACAACATAAAACACAACTCTTTTTCTTTTCTTTTTTTGTCTACATGCATTTCCTCAGTTTATAAAATGACAAATATACATTTTGATTACATGTGTATTACTGATTCATTATTTTAATAAATGGAAACAATGGTTTCATTATATACTTTTTCCTTTAGAGTCAGTTTGATTTCTTATTTGTTTGTTTTTCAGTTAAAGTACTTTTGCTATGTTATGTTTTCTGCAGGGATATTAAAGTTAAATTTAGCAAATAAATGTGACCAATACTTTGAACAAGCAGTTTTCATGAGGTATAATTGCAAAAGCAATTTTACTTTGTCCCCCACAGTCTCTTTAAATCTAATCAGTGATGTTGTCCCCATCTTGACAACTGGATAAAAAATTTCTGATTACTCTCAGGTAATAGAAATCACACACACCACACATTCTCAATTCAGAAACTAAAAATGTCCTCTTCAAGATAATAATCAAGGTCTGCATTTGGTTTAAAATGAATTTTTTCTTTCCCCCTAGTTGAGACTGGCTGCAGGCAGAATTAAATGCAGGAAAACCCAGTCTTTCTTCTCTCTTTCCTGATTGTTGTGGTGTTTCTACTTTTCCTTCAGGTTGCTGATGGGAGAAGTTTGGAAGTAGAAGAAATAGACAGGGAAGGGTCAGGGATCAGGAATATACCTACTTGATTGCTTCTTTCATAAGACACTCGGAGGATATCTATGTGCTTGGCAGATATTTAAAGCTGACTATTTCTGGCATACATTCTGGGTTTCCTCAATACTCTCACCATATACATCACCCTACAATGTCCATTCACTCCTCAGTCTTTGTTGTTGGTGTCCCAAGGGTTCACAATCTTTATGGGGTTTTAGGTCTCACTGAGGAATGGAACATCTATTGTCTTTTTGTTCAGCTGCAGGAAACTATGAGTTTCATTTTAATATTCTATTATATGTTTTATATTTTTGAAGTTTATATTTTCAAAGCCTGTGCAAGTTGATTATGAATGGAGGTGATTTAGCTCACTGCTAATGGCAGAACGCCAGATTCAGAATTATCATTGCTACCAATCGTAAGAGAACAACCCACATTCTTTGCATTTTTAAACATATTAACTTGTGTTTCCCTTCAGGCTACCAAAAGTATTCTTAATAAATGTATCATTTATTTTGTCTTTTTTCCAATTGTCATTTTCCTTTCACTATTTTCAAATAATAGATTCAGGGATTTTATAAACACTTGTTTATCTTAGTTCTTTTAAAATTCTTTTCTTGGGGGCACATCTCATCAACAAGGGTACTTGTATAATGAA